>JAADWH010000179.1:0-37367 GCA_023335995.1 Globisporangium nagaii
GGTCCTCCGGCGGCGGCAGCAGCTGCTCGTGGTGCTCGCGGTTGCTCGGCGTGCCCACCATCTCGTAGCGCTCGCCGTGGAGTGTGTTCGTGGGGCTGTCGAGACCCATGTCGCTCAGTTGGGCGGCGTGCGGCGGCGGCGACGGTCTTGATACGCAGGCGGCGGATTCGCGAATGAGTGAGCGCTCGTTCGTCCGTCGTCCACGCATCTCTTTAGCGGGAGGTGGCGCGTGCCAGTTCCACTGAGCCAACCAATCACAAGCGAAACAGGCACCTTCCAACCCCGGAACACCCTCAACACCCAAGTGGCTCCAACTTGAAGAGCTCCGGTCGAATCTCTCCGTGTCGACACAAAAGACTCACCAGCACACGATTATCAAGCACAGGATCACATCGGGCACACCATAGACGTCCAGGTGAGTGAGAGTGACTGAGAGCAGCTTGCTCGCGTCCATCATGCTCAGAGTATCAGATTGTTGGGCTCGGCATCGAGCGAGGCAGAAAGCACGCACATCAAGACACGACCACCAGGTGGAGTAAACACGCACGTATATAAAGCAGAGAGCGCACAAAGCAGCAACAGCGGAGTGTATGCATCGTACCTCTTCACCCACTCCGCATCGAGCTGTCTGCGCTTTTGCGCGCCTCCCCATTCCTGCTCTCTCTCTCTCTCTCTCTCTCTCTCTCGCTCATCTCTAGACGGCAGGCGCCTGTCTAGCTGAAGGAGCTCGGATCCTTCGTGTTGCCGGTCATGCGGCGGAACTTCTGCGCGATCTCGTCGAACTCAGTCGAGAGGTCGTCGAGGCAGTTGGCGAGCGCCTCCACGGGCGACGACGCGTCGTTCGTCTGCACGCGCACCGTGATGTCGTGGATGAGCGGGTGCGGGTGGCGGTAGCCGCTGAACGTCACGTTCGGGTCGCGCAGCAACTGCCTGCATCCGTGCATCAGATACACACACACACACACACACAAAGAAGAGCGCTGGTTAATGCCAACCACTTGCTGCCTGTGCCAACAAACCCAGCGACGGATGGAGAGGGAGACACGTACATGCGGATGAGGTTGCCCATCGTGTGGTCTTCGCGCAGGATCGTGAACTTTCCGGCGTTCTGGATCTTCGTGTCCTTCTCGTACGCGACCTTCTGCGCGCCCTCGGGCAGCATGTACGAGTCCGTCCGGTTCGGCGCGTTCATCTTGAGCTCGTCCTGCTTTGCTGCTTGCGCTTCTTTTTTGCGTGGCTTTTTGGCAAGTGGGCAAAAATGTATGAGGGAAAATTGCTATGTCGTGTATAACAGTGTGAGCGCTTTGTTAAAGCCGCTTGTGGCTCGTAACAGCTACAAGCTTGTCAGAAGCGACAATGCCAATCAGTCAAAACAATTCAAAACATGGCGGACGATGACTCGCAACTCGGAGCGCCGGCTGGACGCGATGGCGGCCGTGGACGAGGTCGCGGGCGGGGGCATCGAGGAGGAGGAGGAGGGCGAGGAGGAGACCGTCCGCATCCGCAGGAGAAGCGGCAGCGCGTGCACCGCCAGGCGTCATCCGCGACGCAGCAGACGCGCGCGTTCCCGCGCAAGTGGATGACGTACGCGCCGCCGCTGCACCCGGAGACCCGCGTGCCTCTGGCGCCGCCCACGTTCCGCGTCGCGTCGTTCAACACGCTCGCTGGTACAGTGAGCTGTCAGCGCGTGCATTGCCTGACCAATTGGCTATAAGCAGCAAATGCGCGTCTGACAAGTAATGTGTGACAACATCAGATTACCTCGTGGAGAAAGATGGCGTGCTGGCGTCGCCCCAGGGCTGGATGTACGAGTAAGTGCGCGCTCGGTGTGTAAACCTCAGTGGCGCTATCGACTCACGACACACTTGCTAGCTGTGCTGACGACTCGTGTATTCGCGCTCAGGTGGTCGTATCGCGGCTCGCGGCTCATTCGGGAGCTGCTCGCGCACGCGCCGCACATCATCTGTCTGCAGGAGGTCGACCACTTCGACGACTTCTTCGAGCCAGAGCTGCGCAAGGTGCATGCGCTGCGTCTGCAATGCGACCACCCAGCGTTTGGATGTGTCGTACCAATGCTCATCTCTATTGCTGTTGTCCTGATTGCGTCGATAGCGCGGATACACTGGCATCTACAAGCGTCGGTGAGTGGTGATCGTGCATGTAGACAGCTACCACTCAGTTCACTCTCTGATAGCAGCACTTGTGACTCGTGCTAACAGCACTGGAGACGAGACCCACGACGGCTGTGCGATCTTTGTGAAGCGCGACGCGTTCCGGATCGTGTCGAGCCATCCGATTGAGTACCACGTGCCAGGTCACCCGGTTCTGGATCGCGACAACATCGCGCTCGCTGCAGTCGTCGAGTGGACGTGTCCGGCGAGTGGCGCTCCGGCTCGGCAGTTCATCGTCGCGACGACCCACGTGCTGTTCAACCCTAAGGTCGGTCTCTTTCATGATCCCACACATGTTCAGGCTGATCATCACCTCTCAGGCGCTGATGTAAGACTACTGTGATACTGCTGTGTGCAGCGAGGCGACGTGAAGCTAGCACAGCTGGAGATGCTCACGAGAACGCTAGCCGAGCTGCGAGAGGAACGCGAGCTCCCCGTGCTGCTCTGCGGAGACTTCAACCTGGAGCCACACAGCGCGCTGTACCATTTCCTCTCGACGGGTTCGCTGAACGTGTCGGGGCTGAATCGAAGCACACTCTCTGGCCAAAATGGCTTCGACGACCCGGCTTCGCAGGTACGAAAGGATATCTTTTGCATGGAGTTGGTTTTTTTCGAGAGTCCTTGTACGCTGATGATCCGTGGCTGTTTGGCTGTGTGGCAACTCTAGAAAGCCAAGTTCGTGAACGAGAACGACGCGAGTCGCCACTTTGGCCACGGCACTGCGTCCGGCCGCTTCAACGCGAGCAAGGCGCGCCGCACGGCGTCCAAGGGCTACAGCATCGACGCGGCTGTCTCGCACACTGTGAGTTGCATCCTCGCCCGACCGTCTTCGGTGGACACTTGATGGACAATATGCGAACTGATCTCGACTGACTCACGCGTTTTCACCTCTCTTGGTGGGCGATACAAACTGTGTCTCCTTCAGCTGGACTTTGCGAGCGCGTACGCGCAGCTCCCGGACGAGCACTGCACGGGCGAACCCAAGTTCACGATCTTCCATAGCGGCTCGAAAGGCGCGGTGGACTACCTTTGGTTCACGAAGGCGTCGCTTCACTGCCACGGCGTGCTCGAGATGACGCCTGCGGGCGTGCTCTTCGCGCAGAAGGCGCTGCCGACGCCGCACGAGGCGAGCGACCATCTCTCGCTCGTCGCCGACTTCTCGCTTATGTAAGGAAGAAGAAGACTTACATGTGTGGTTGAAAGAAATCTATTAAACGAATCGGACAGACGACTTCGAGAAGACAAACACGCTTGCTTCACGGCTGTCTCTCGCTCTCTCTACAGCTTCTTCTGCACGACCTGGGCGATGCCGTAGCCGACGAGACCGACGACCGCGGCGCCGAAGAACTTGATGCTGAACGGCACGCCGAAGGCTGGCACCGCCGGCACCGGGATGTTGCCCGGGTCCTCGTACAGCGGCACCTTGGTGTACTTGGTGTCGCGCACAATCGCCGCGGCGCGGCGGCCGGCGACGAAGCCGTCCTCGTGGAAGCCGCGGCCGAGCCAGGCGCCGGAGAGCGTGATACCCTCCTCCTGGAGGATCTCGTCCTGCGGGATGCAGTCCGCGAGCAGGCGCGGGTGGTCCCAGCGGAAGGCCGAGACCGTCGATGCCTCGGTCGGCTTCTTGCCCGTGAAGTCGTGCGGCGTGATGGTCACGAACACGTCCTTCTTCGAGTTGAGGCGCTGGATGCGGTTCATCCAGTACGTCAGGATGTACTGGTCGTCGTGTGTGATGAGCACGTTCCAGGAGCTCCAGACCTTCTTCACCGGCGGCAGGAAGCTCGGGTCGCGGTGCACGTACATCATGCTCTTGTGGAACGCGTACTTCATGAGCGACTCGGCGCCTGCCGCGCTCCACGACGAGATCATCTTGGCGCTCTCGTCCGCGTGGGTCGCGAGCACGACGTGGTCGCACTCGATGCGCTCGCCGCTCTCGAGGATCACGGCCTTGCCGCCCTTCTCGACGCTCTTCACCGCGGCGTTGTAACGCACCGTGCCGTTCTTCACCTCGGTGAAAAACTTGAGGAACGGCTCGAGGTACGCCGAGCCGAGGTAGTACCAGAGGTGCTTGGGGCGGTCCGTGCGGCGGCCAAGCGCGCCGAGCACCACCTGCCACAGCGGAATGTAGAGCGAGTTCGAGTGCGTCTTGAGGCAGCGCAGGAACTGCGTGGCTGGCAGGTCGAGCACGTCGTGCTTCGGGATCGTCCAGAGGATCGCGACGAACGCGAGGAAGTAGTGGCGGAAGAACTCGGACGAGTACTTGCCCTGCTGCGACCACTCGCGCGTGGTCTGGTTCGCCTTCACGGGCATCGTCATGAGCTCCATCGTGAACTTGTAGATGTCGATGAGGATGCGCCAGACGCGGCGGTCGAAGAGCCCCGCGATGCCCTTGAACGGCGCGCGCGACGAGAACTGCACGTCGCCCGGGATCTCGGACGTCACCGTGAGGCTCATCGGGATGCGCTTGCGCGTCGTGCCGTCGGCCTCGGTGATGCCGAACGAGCGGAACCACTCCTTGATGTTCGGGTTCGAGTCACCAAACATCATGAAGCCGATGTCCACTTTCTCGTCGTCGATGTCCATCTGGTACGTGTGGCCGCCGAGCGTCGCGTTCTTCTCGAGCAGGATCACTTCGTGTCCGTCACGCGCGAGGTGGTACGCCGCGGACGTGCCGCCGATCCCCGAGCCAACGACGACGACCTTCATGGCGGGTGGATAGAGGAGAGAGAGAGAGTGAGAGCGAGAGCTGGATACGCTTGCGCTGGAGCCTGGAAGAGAGGAAATGAGGAGGGAGGCGAGCTTTTTCGCCCGTCGTCTCCGTCGTGCACTTTTGCCAATCAAAATGCCACGTCTGTCCCCTCATCTGGCAACTTTCGGATCGCAGCAACCGCAAGAGCACCCTTTAGACGCAACGCGGCGGGAACAGCGGACGGCCCAGTCTCTTCACACACCATCGTCAGGCGGCGCTGCTTTGCTGCGGGACTGAGCGTGTCTTTGCATTTCGCTGTCGAGCTCTCGAGAGCCTGGTGGTGTCCATTGCTGGAGCTTTGGCTCGCGTTGGATACGATGGGCTTGATGAGTTGCCAAGCGTTCGCTTGAGGATGTGGTTGGACACATTAGTATCTCTAGAAGAAAACTCGCTCCAGTTGACATCGAGTAATGGCGGGCGGTGCTTCAGATGTATACAAATGCAACTGCAAGATGGCACTTTCGAGGGCGATCGATCGATGCTCCTCCGGCCAACGAGTGGACAATGCTCGTGCCATAAAGACAAGCGGCGATTTCGAGGTCGATCTTGGAGGTCGTACGGTCGTGCACTTTCAAGAGAGAGAGAGAGAGAGAGCAATGTAGGATACAGTCACAGAACACATCGTACTTAGTCGGCTCATTCTGTGATGGAGACTAAGCAAATAGCTCTGATGTTGCTACTTCATCGAGTGGTGCAGGAAACGTGTTGTGGCTGCATCCGCTCTCACAGAACCAAGAGTTGGCACGCTCCGATTGGACCAAAAACGAACCACGGCAAAGAAACGTCGAATGTCCCGCGCTCGTGTGGGTCACACCGCCGACTGTTTGAAAGCATACCCTTGGACAAGTGCATGATGGAATTCTCAAAATCCTGATTAAATCTATCTCTTATTCTGATATCCTGTCTAACTCGATCAAATAGTTGAAAATGGACTTCACACCTTGATCCAATTGTCGTGAAGGCACGAGTATCCGCCGAGTTGAAGACTTTGCTCTCTTTGAGAGCTCGGAGCGAGGCGCATTTCGTCGATCGATCGGATGTCGTTTGCCTTGCGGTCTGCTCGTTGTGTCGATGCCGATCTTAACTGCAGGCTACCAAAACCAGGATGCCAGTCAGCGGTTCCTCAGAGCGCCAAACAAAGCGCTGTCGAGAAAGGAAAGTTCGCGAATGCATCATGTTGGTTTGTCGCGTCTTTGCTTCCATAAAGCAATACCCTTTGCAAGTCGAGCTGCTCGATCTTGTTAGTAAGACAATATCGACCACATAATTGGATACCCTCCACATTAACTTGAAAGACAATATCTCTTTAGACAGGAGTATCTGCCAGCACAAAACGCAGCCAACTGTGGGCTGCGTCACCGCCAAAATCGACAGATCTGCTTCAAAGATGGCGGACGAGCAAGCGCAACACCTGCGCGCCGACGGCTCGCTCCACGACCAAGCGACGCCACCACCACCAGCAGCAGCGGCAGCAGCAGCAGCAGCAGCGGACAGCACCGCCCACGACCACATCGCCGACGACAGCGAAGAGAAAGCTGCACCAGCAACAGAGCGCGCGGATGACGATGCAACGGTTGCGCAGCCGGCGCTCGTGACGGTGAACCTCAAGTTCATTCACCACGAGCGCCTGTCGGTGCAGTGCCCACCCGGCATCCTCGTCGCGGAGCTCAAGACGCGGGTGCTGGACGTGTACTCGCGCCACGTCGAGAGCGAGCAGAGCAGCAGCGAGAGCGGACAGCACGCCGAGGCAGAGCAGCCGCCGACGGGATCGCTGCGCTTGATTTACAAAGGTAAGGTGCTGAAGGACGACCAGTCGCTGTCAGCGTACAGCTTTGTGCACGACGACACGATCCACGCGGTCTTCGGTCGCCCAGCTGCGACTTCCGTCTCGCCCGCTGTGGCTGGTGCTGGCGATGCGTCCAGTGAGAGCGCTTCTTCTCCGTCCGCTGGATCAGCTGCACCGGCGACAGCGACGAGCAATGCGGCGTCTTCGAGTACTGGCGTACGCGGCGCACCTCATAATCAAATGGATTTCAACTTCAACCTGGACGAAGGCGCGCCGCGACCGGATTTCGGGAACTTCATCAGCTCGCTGCTCTCATCGCTCTCTGGAGAAACGGGCGGTCCCGAGCTCGTGACGGCGAGCTTTCCGTTATCAATGCTGCCGTCGTCGGGCGGATCGGCGTCGAACGGATCAGCGTCGACTGCCGGAACCTCGACAGCAGCGACAACAACGACAGGATCGGCCAGCTCGACAGCAATCTCGTCGTCCGCCAGCGTCCCAAGCGCAAGCAGTGTGCCGACTCCAGCTGCTTCTGTCGCTCTAGTGATTGCTCCAGCACTAGCTTCGTCGTCGACATCCACGGCGTCTTCATCGACCACTCCTGCATCGATCACCGCTGTGAGGTACTCGATCCCACTTCCCGCTCCTCCTCGCCCGGCACCAGTGCCGAACCTTGCGGGGAATGCGACGAGCCTCCTAAACCAGGCAGCGACTCTGAGACGAATGATCCCGGCACTTGAGCTGAGCCCGCTGTCGCAGCCGCCAGGACTCTCAACCGAGGCGTACGCGCTGGGGAACGCGCTGCGCGAGGCCGGCGACACGTTCCTCGCAGTACATCGGCAGCTCCAGTTCGTGGCGACGCGCTTCCTGAGCGAGAACAACCTGAACACGTCCGAGCGCCAGCGACTTCGAACGCGGGTGCACCAACTCGTGTCGATTCTCGAGCACGTGAGCACGCTTACGCGATCCGTGTCGAGCAATCTGGCTGCCAGCTCGTTTGGTCCAGGCGCACAAGCACCGCCGCTCAGCAACCAGAGTGCGAGTCCCCAGCAACCTTCTACGACGACGTCAACTACGACTCCGAGTGTGCGTCCTACCGCGAGTGTGTCTGTGTCGCCGACAGTGGACATCTTCAGCGGCGGGAATGGGCAAGGAGCGAGTGCGCCGAGTATCGGGAACTCGATCGCAGAGGTTCTTCAGGTAGTCAACAGTCTTCGATCGGGAGCGGTTCCTGCGACAGCGAGTGCGAGCATTTCAGCTGGAGCTACGCCTGCTGCGGCTACTGCACCTACGAGTTTAGCTGCGCAGCCGAACGGTGTCCCGGGAAGCCTCGGGAGTTTGTTGAATCTCGTGTCTGCGCTCACGTCGTCTGGAGCGAGAGCTGGCGCAAGCCCAGCACCACCAGCTGGACCCAGCTCGCAAGGTTTCGCGACGTCTGCAACCCAGAGTCAACCGCCAGTGAGCGTGCCGAGTGCGCCTTCGGGGTATGCGCATACTCCGGCAAGCCCGAGCCAGCAAACTGCCGCCGGTACAGCAAGCATTCCAGCTCGACCACTCTCGGCGTTGTTTGCCCAGGTACCATCAATCCGTGCATGTTGGTTTTGCAATGTACTGGACGATAGCGTGGCTGACGTGGCGGTGAATCGTGCAATGCAGGTTATGCGAGACATGGACACGCTGGATGAGTGGGATCCCGAGACGGTGGACAATCTGCTCAAGCGCGTGTTTCCACACTTGCGTCATCGCGTCCGAGCGCTGTTCGGTTCTGCCGGCAACACGACCGTACGACAAACTGATCCACCTGCGTTTGCGTCCTTCTGCGTTTCGTGCTCGATGCTAACTACTGCGTTTCGTTTTGATCGCAGGCGTACTCCTTGAGACACAGGTGGTGGGAGAACGTGTCCGACGAGATTGAGTCTGCGATGGTACTGTTGGATTTGTAATGTCTTGGTACGTTCAGGCGGCTCTTTCTGACGCATCTTGCTGATCGTTGCTGCAATATTGTTCAGCGCCGAACGTTGGAGAGCCACGGACAGGTGTACGAGAGCGATCGCTTGCGACTCCGGATCAATGAGGTCATGCTGGAGCATCTGCTCGACATCCTTCTGGACTCGAACGCGGGTGATCTGCAGGACCAAGATCACATCAACGCGTCGCTCGAGAAGCTTCGGTGAGTGGTGTCGCCATGTTCTTATCTGGAAAAGAGCGACTGTCATGCCAACTGATGCACACCTGTGGTGGTGTTGTGTGGTGCAGAAAACTCATGCGCAAGTTCTGCACTGCCTTGCACGCGGACATCTCGGAGCAAACCAGTCCGATCGAAGCTGTCCGCATTGCATCGAGCGTCGTGAGCAGCGTCCTGACCACGGAAGATTTATCGGTGCGTCGATCTGCCGAGGGTCTCGCGAGCCGAGTGAACCGCGAAGCGACGTCGTTTTTGAAGACCCGAACAGCTTGATCTGATCGGCGGTGACACCGACACGCCAGGAATCTCTTCTGCAATCCGCTTCACATTTGTCACAGCATGCATGCAATCTACAGAGGAGCATTCGGCTCGTTTGTCGCTTCGAATGCGCACCTCGCAACTATGTCCAGAGCAGCATTTCCAGAGCGTGATTTCTCATTCCATTCGACTACCAGTAGGTTGACTTGCAAACTGAAATCAATCGTCTCGACTTTATATCAAGAACACTGGTGGCGAACTCACTCAACTGGACGAGGCGATCGCTCGCTTCAGTGTAGACTTGACGACGTTGTACTTGTGCTTGCGCGAGAGCTTCACATACTCCTTGCCGTCGCTGCAGACGACTGTCACCCAGAACGGCACCATGGACTCGAGCAAGTGGATCTGCTCTTCGATCTTGCCTACAGATTCCAGCACCGCAGCGTTTTGTCGTGAGCACGAGATTGCCAGAGTATATCGATATACATGTCAGCATTTCAGTTCTTTCCTCGGATCGGCGCGCGCGTGAGGTTTCTCACGAGATCCTGCATCGGGAATGTCGTCTTGCGCTTCACGATCGAGTATGACTCGAGCTGGTCGCTCAGCTGCGGCAGCGTCGAGAGAATGCGCTCTCGCTGCACTTTCTCGCTCTTCTCGTTCGACTTTTTCGAGACCTGCTCCTGGCGGCGCACCTAGAGATGCGAAGGCAGAACACACAGAAAAGTATACACACACGCATAAGCTACAACGACCAGCTGTGTGCGCTGCGAGCCACACAACTGACTTTGGAGACATACACACCTTCTCGATGAGCCAGCTCGGCAGACTCTTGAGATCCTCCGGCACCGGTGCCTCGAGCGCTACTGCCATCTCCTTCTCCGTCACGCTCTTTTCGACGTCCGTGACCGCCTCGAGTACCTGCTTGGTCTTTTTTCGCTGCAGATCCGTCACTTGCGGCAGCGGCGCTTTCTCGAGCTCGAGTTTCGCCAGCTCGCTCTGTACAAATGCTTCCTCTCCAGCACCATCGTCCTGATCTCCAGATGGCGGCTCTGAACTGGGAGTGGAAGACGACGTCGGGGCTTTGGCTCGGATCTCCTCCACTTTGAGTTTCAGGAACGCGTTCACGCGCTCGCAGAACGCGTCGATGCGGTCCGTGAGCGTGTCGTGCACGGCGTCGACGCCAGGCAGCCGGCGCTTGCGGATCGTGAGCACGGGCGGCTGGCTCGGGTCGCGCTGCTTGCTCGCGAACGCGTACGCCTCCGGTAGGAAGAACAGGATCTTTTGCAGGTGCTCCATCGTAAACGCGCTGTATATGTGTGATACAAAGGCGATTGATGAGCCGCCAGTGTTCACGATAGAAAATGGAGAGCAGCTGTGCGCCACACCTCTGCGACGAGCTCTCGACGGCGCGCTTAACGGCGTCAAAGTCGGGCGTGTGCTGGTAGAGCGAGAGCGAGTTGAGCCCGAACTCGAGCGCCGAGAAGAGCGTCACGAGCAGCCGCAGCTGCTCCGGCATGAGCGGCTCGAGCTTGCCCGCGAGCGCGGTCGAGTCGCGGCGCTTGGTGGCAGCAGGCTGGTTCGTGAAAAGCAAAACGCACAAAAGCGAGAGAGGACATAACAGTCAGCCACAAGTGCGCGCGAGATGCAGCAGCGAGTGGATGCATGGTGCGTGCGTGCGTACGCTTGCACTCGCCAGCAGAGTGCTCTCATCGTCGTCGGCGGCGGTCTGTTTCGCGTCCTTCGCCTCCATTTTGGCGTTGTTTTGTGCGAGTTTCGGTGAAAAATCGCAAACCGTGTGGCCCACATGGATATGGAGTGGCCCACTCCAGTTGATTTCGAAACCAGAGTTTCGAGTTTGGCGACTCCGAGATCGCCGAGACCTCCAGTTCTCCAATCGCGGCCGCGACTTCATCGAGAATGCTGGTTTTGCTTGCGTTCAGACACATCTCCAGCACTCGATGTTGCTATCGAGTCTTGCGTCCAGAAAGCGCATCCGCAGTGTGCAGGATATCCTCATGGGACGTGATAGTGATAAGATTGATGTGCTGCGCTCGACGACAAGTTTGAAAATGGTCGAGTCACGACGGATCCGACCCGCGTGTCGCTTGAAGCGCTTGAAGCTCTGGTTATCAGGTGGGTATAATTACACGTCCAATCGCCCTAAAATACATCATATTAATACGCACATGAGAACGACAGCAACTCGGATCCTGTTGACGGAGAAGGAGCGTCAAAGGTATCCCCATATCCTCCCTCCTCCACGCTCATGAGATGGTGCACTTGGAGAATATATATTCTCCAAGTGCATCTTTCAAATCCAAACGTGGAGGCACACCAACCAGTCCAGAATACTCCTCCGATCAAGATTCGCTCCTGCACATGTGCCACAACCGAGGGCGATGCACGGCCGTCTCGAAAATGCATCAATGGCTTGCTTGCCGCCTTTCTCATTCCGCATTTTCCCGTGTCCACTACCATTTCTCCTCAAGGCATCGACCGATCAACCCGCGCGCTGCGAGCGGCTGCGCATTTATTTATTTACTGACTCGAGCCAACCAGCCCGGCCGCCATGACGCGCTGGCTGTCCAGTCTACTCTGGTACGCAGCAATCTCGGTCGCAATACTGCGCGCCTCACGCGTCCAAGGCGTGACAACCGACCGGAACGACGCGATCCCGATCTTCGCAGGCATCGTCTCCAGGAACGCGCTGCCGCCAGTAGCTGGTGAAGAGCCCACTGCTACAACAAGCGCGGGGGCTGCAGTTTCAAGCAGCCAAGGCAAGTTTGCGAGCATCGATCCGCTCGAGTTCTCGCCGGACGACTCAATACCTCCGCAGAGTCCGTCTCCGTCTCCAGCAGCAACACCTCTAGTCACCAGCACCACCAGCTCTACCACTACTACCTCCACAGCAGATCCAGCATCAAACAGCACTTCGGCAACCGCAAATGCAACAGCTAGCGACCCAGCCAGCTCACCAGCAGCAGCAGCTACAGCTACAGCGCGCAAGTGCGAGGACGGCCAGGACCAGATGAGCATCGAGAACGTGCCGGGCGTCTTCTGCGTGCACGGTCCGCGAATCTGCAGCGGCAGTCTGAGGGACGGCAACTGTCCGGGTGTCCAGGAAGGTCTGCTCCTCGGTTCGTACTGCGGCGTGGTCTCCACGGGTGTCTACGGCTGTCGTCCCGGCCCAAAGCCCGGATAGCAGAGGCTCACCACCAAGCAGATGCGCATGGGACAGAGGACAGCTATGGCTGATATAATTATCGTCCAGACAGCGAACAATATCAATCTCCTATTTCGAGGCTCTAACGAAATCGATCTGGGAACAAGCAAGAGCGACTTGGGCTTTACGGCGCTGAAGCCTGCGATCCTGCGTGTCACTCCCAAGCAGAGCAAGCACCTCAGCAGCTCAGTGGCGGGCCAGTTCGCTGAGCCAACAGTCCAGTCTGCTTGCGCTCATGCATGCGGTAAGTCGCTTTATTTAGGAGGTCGATGTGCTTGAGGTTCGCTGCTGCTGCGCACCTTCTGGCTTGGTGGGCTGCCGAGATCCCACACCGAGCTGTCTGCTGTTGACTTTGAGCTGATCGCGTCGACTCACAACTCTACTCTCTCATCTTCAAGCCCCGTGTTTGCTTCTGTGTGTGTGCGAACGATGCTGCGAGCCGCTGTGTGCGGTAGATTCCTGGCTTTGCTCGTGCTGTTGCTCGTGCTCGCGCGCAAGTGTCGAGTCGTGGACGCGACGGCCAGTGCTGCGCTTTCCGACGAGCACACCAGCACCCCAGAGCTCGAAATCCCCATTTTCGATAACACTGACGTAGCAGACGGCGAAACCACGCCGACAGAGGACCCAGCCGCGGAGATGGATCCGACGTCCGTGGCTTCAGAACAAAGGTTGATCAACGCCGAGTTGTTCTCGCCTGGAGTGGTCACGTTTGGAGGGGGGACTGACGATGAGGACACCAGCGATGGAGAAGATGGAGGCGTTGATAGCCGAGTCGTCGCAGCAACGACGACAGACGAAGGCGACAGCGCGTCGCTCACGTACTCGTTCCAGAACGCAGCGGCGACGCTGTCCGAGGACGAGCCAGCTCCACCAGAAGACGACCACGAGCAAGAGCCTGTTGGTGAGCCCACAGACGAGAACGCAGCCTCAGAGCCAACGGACGAGCAAGTGGAAGAGGATGTGCCAATCTTTGGAGAACCTGACGTGAGCGGAGAGCACCAGTCGGACGAACCAGTGCTCGAGGAGCCCTCTGACTCACCTGCCGAAGGAGACGGAGAAGAAGAAAAAGGCGCTGGAGCACCAAGTGGTGATGAAGAAGCGGATATACCAGAGGAAGAGGCGCAACAGATCGATGAGAGCTCGAGTCAAGAGGACGGCAGTGATGAGGAAGAACAGCAATCGACTGACGACGCACCTGACTTGGAGCAAGGAGAAGACAACGAGGAACCAAGCAAGAACAATACTGATGAGCCAATCGGCGAGCCAGTCGATGACACCGAGGAGACGACTGAGGAGACAACCGAAGAATCGACAGAGGAGCCAACCGAAGAATCGACAGAGGAGCCAACCGAGGAGACGACTGAGGATCCAACGGAGGAGCTGACAGAGGAACCAACAGAGGTACCAGTTGATGACATTGAAGAGCCAACCGAGGAGCCAGCCGAGGAGCCAACGGAGCTGTCAAGCGAGGAACCAACGGAAAAGCCATCAGAGGAGCCAGCCGAAGAACCAACGGAGGATCCGGCGGAGAATCTGACGGAAGAACCAACGGAGGAACCAACAGAAGCACCAACTGAACTGCCACTCGAGCTCCAAGTGATCGAGCCGACGTACACGCCAACCGAGATGCTGCTCAGCATGGCAACGATCGATGTGCCTCCTCAGGAGGCTCAACCGTCCATAGCCGTCGATAAGCACTCGGATCCGCCAGCACATTCAGCGACCCCTGCGACTCCATCGCCAGCGCCAACGACAATTTCAACTCCAAGCCCAACACCTCAGCTGACAGCTCAGCAACCTCTGTCTTCGACGCTCGGTGCATCAAGTGCACCTGCAACCCCAGCAGCAACACTCGCTGAACCGGTGAATGGGATCTTCAGTCCGTCCCATTCGATCACGTTCGTTCCAGTGCTTGTAGCAACGCCAGAGCCAATGGGATCAGCAGCTCCGACGTACACGTCAGCCAATACGCCGCGACCAGTGCCATTCGTTGCTGCGACAGCAGCGCCGCTGCCACACGATCAGACACCAGCTCCAACCTCAACTCCAGCGCTGCTGGCGCCACTGACTCCACTGTTAGCAGTGACGTCAGCTCCAGAACCTTCAGTGGCGTCAGCTCCAACCCCGACAGTAACTTTACCCCCAACTCCTACACTGACAGCGATCCGGACGCAGCCAACGTATACCCCCACCGTGACTGCCCCAGCACATCCAGTCACGGTTACCCCAGCGCCAACCAGCACTCAACCAGCTCCAAGCTCGACGCCAGCTCCAAGCTCGACGCCAGCTCCAAGCTCGACGCCAGCTCCAAGCTCGACGCCAGCTCCAACTCCAGTGCCATCACCAACCCACACTCCGCAAAGCCCGAGCCCGACTCCAATATCTGCAGCAACACCAGATCCATCGGCGACACCTGCGCCAACTCCAGCGTCAACTCCAGTGTCAACTGCTGTCGCTCCACAACCGCGAGCACCAACGACAGCTGAGCCGGTGGAGCTCTGCGCAGCTGGCGAGACGAGCGTGAGAGTCCGGGGCAAGTTGGGTCATTTCTGTGTGCCTGTCCCTATCCTGGTGTGCACCGGCTCGAACTCGAACGGGATCTGCCCTGGCCCCCAGCATGGTCTCGACGAGGACTCGTACTGCGCCGACTTGGGCAGCGGCAATTTTGGCTGCGTTCTGAAAACCCCTGAGCCACTTTCTCAGCCGCCAGTGCCGACGGAGACGCCAGTCGCAACAGCGACGGCAGCGCCAACACCAGCGCCATCCAACCTCCGACACTCCGGCAGCGCGAGCTTTTGAGGACAGCGATCGCTAGTTTGTGTGGACCTCCAGTCTAATACGGTGGTGAAATGAAGTTCGCACGACTCACAGGCTCGATCGCAGCATATCGCAAATCAATTCCACTTCTCTTGTTCATACAATATGGGGATGTGCACTCGAGACGAACTCGCGAGCCCCCACGTTCACCGCGAGAAGACGCTGTCGTACTGCGGCCGAAACGAACCGCTCGGCTGGGAGCTGGTGGTCCCTGCTTCCCCACCTGCGCCGCTGCTCTGCGTCGACTTTCCGGATCCCTTCTCCGACTTCACCTTTTTCGCCACGGGTTTGTTTTTCTTCTGCACAGACGACGGCTCAGCCTTCTTCTTCACGACTTTCTCGGCTTTCTTGCCCGCCTTGTCTTGAGCAGCACCACTCGACTTACTCTTCTTCTGGGAATCCTTCTTCAGCTTCTTACTCGCAAGAGGATGCTTCTCGTACGCTTCGTCGTCCGTGATTGTACCGTCGTCGCTGACGAGAGAGTCGCGCATCATGTCGAGCGCTTCGTTCTCTGGCGGCGTCGCAGGCGTCTTGTGCTTCCTCTTGCGCGATGCCTCCTCGTTCACGATGGCATGCGTGACGTAGTCGCTGAGGATTGGTGCCGTTGGCAGCCGCGCGCAAACATCGGCGCTGGGATCGAAGGAGTCGACATCAAACGACGAGCACCTCGGACACATGGCGTTCCAGCACTCACCGTTCACATCCTGTGTGTAAAAAAAGCAGCCAAACAGATGCGCACGATGAGCGTCAAGACAACGGCGTGTACATCCAGCAACAACGCACTCCTCCAGCAGACACGCACTTCTTTTTCCACGCCGCAGATCTCGCAGTACGGAACGACGAACAGGTCCACCACCGCCGGGTCATGCTCGTCGTTGAAGCCAGTCTCCAGCAGCTTCATGTTGATCTGCGCCTGCCACTCTTGTAAGTTCGGGCGCTTCTTGATCTTCTCGCGCTTGCGCATGATGAACTTCTTCACTTGGTCCTGGAACTGGGCGTAGCGCGACGGGGTCGTCCCCATGAGCGTGACCCCATCAGGCAGTCCGAGGCGATCCTTCGCCTTCGCGTTGTTGTTCCGGTTGCGACTGTTCTGACGATTGCCTTTGTTCGGATCTTCTTCGATGAGCTCGAGGTCTTTCTTCTTGAACACCTTGAGGATCTTCGACGAGCCGACCTCCACCGTGCACGTCTCGCGGTCGGCCCGCTTCACAATGCCGACGCCTTTGCGACCGGGAAGCGTGACTTTCCTCTCGATCCAAGAAATCGCATAGCTCCCGCGCGTCGACAGTCGCCGAGAGCGCTTGCCGCCGCTCTCCTCACCCTGGGAGTCCTCGGTTTGCTCGGCAGCAGTGGCGTTGTCCTCGACTCCGCTTCGGGTCTCGTCCTCGCTCTTCTCATCCTCGTCTTCCCCATCTTCCTCGCCCTCGTCGCCCTCGGCACCCTCAGGTTTGTTCTTCTTTTGGTTCGCCAGGGTCTTCGCGTACAGCTCGTTGATCGTGTCCATGTCTTCCAGCAGCGTCAGCTCGTACGCGCGCTTCGCAGTATTCTCGTTGGAGTTGTTGAGGCGCAGCTGCACCCAGCCATTTCCGGAGCGCAGCACGCGGCCGTGGAGCCCCTTGAACTTGCCGACATTGATGCGACACTTGCGGTCGATCCACATATCCGGGTCAAGCACAGAGAGCAGCTTGCTCTTCTTCTCCGCAGCGTCGACACCCTGATGTCACGATAACAGCGGACAAGCACGCGTCAGCCCTCTCCCTCTGTCGTTTCAGTTGTACTTGCACCAGCAATTCGTCATACCTGGTCACCATCCTCTTCGGCGTCGTCTTCCTCGTCGTCGGCAACATCAGAAGAGGCTGCGAGGTGGCGCTGCTTGATCGAGATCACCAGTCCTTCTTCGCCGTCGAGCTGGACTTTGAAGCCATCGGGATCGCGCTACAAACCACCACGCTACAGAGTCAGCCATACGATCCAAGACCCAGAATGGAAGCACACACGCATAGACGCAAACGCACATCGATGATGATCCCTTCCTTGCCCTGGTGCTTCTTCAGATCACGCTCGCGACGCGACAGCGCTCCGAGATGCACGCGGACGCGCATGTCGATGTCGAACTCGATCTCTTCGCCGTCATCTTTCTGCTCACCTTCCGTGTCGACAGCGTCCTCGTCGCCTTGTTCTTCTTCGGACACGTGCTCTGGTGGTTCGTCCGCCGCAACTTTCAGCGCTTTCGCAGCAGCAGCAGCAGCACTGCCGCTGCTGTCGCTGCGCACACGCGGAGACTGGTCGCCAATCGGACTGCCGTCGCTGATGAGCTGCAGCGCCGACGGACGGTACTTGTACACGACGTCGCCGTCGCGGATGCGCACTTTGAACCACGTGTTTGGATGCTGCGGCACTTCCTCGATCACGCCGACCTTGTGGACCGTGTGCGGCACGCGCTGCTCCACGTCGGGGGTCTTGGTGATTCGCACCAGCGCACCTTTCTCCAGCGTGTGCACATCGCGCGCGCCACCGGAGGCGGTGGCGGCTTTGATCGATCCAGCGCCAGCGCTGCCGTTCGCAGCCGCCGCGTCCTGCGGCGCTTCCTCCTCCTCCTCCTCCTCTTCCTCTTCTTCCACTTCCTCTTCTTCCTCCTCCTCTTCCTCTTCCTCCTCCTCCTCGTCTTCCTCGTCCTCGCCGTCCGAGCCGTCGTCGTCGTGCTTCTTCGTGTCGCCGCCGAGCGCGCGCATGGCTTTCTTCATGGACGAGCGCGTGCGCCGCGACGCCTGGCGCCGCGGTCTCAGCTCTCCGCTCCCGTTGCTGTTGCTGCTGCTACTGTGGTGAGCGCCGGCGTAGCTGCCGTGCAGCACCTGTCGCTCCATGCTGCTGCTGCGCTGCCGACCGACTGTGCTCCTGGCGCAGGACGCGATCTGCGGCTCTCGTCGTCTCTGCTGGTGCTGGCGGGGCTCAAATGGCCGACTGACTGTTTGGCTGCTTTGACGCTTTCAAAGACAAGAATGGCAAAAGTGGCAAAAAACAGGGGCTACTATTGCACGCGCTTCGCTCCGCTTATCTCCGATTCGCAGTACTGTGACCTGCCTTAGTACAGAGCCCACATTCAGAAACCATCGCGAGGAGTGATGGTCCATTTGAGAGAGTCGCTCAAAACGTGTCGGGGGGAAAAGCAAAAAGCGAAAGCGACGAGCAGCAGCAGCAGAAGGGAGCGACAGCGCGCGGTATGGCGGAGGAGAAAGCCCCGGCGACGAGCGAGGCGTCGCAGCAGCAGGACGGCAGCGGCGCGGACGCCGGCGAGGTGGCGAACGCCGTGAGCGTGCCGCAGATCGCGCCGCTCGCCAAGTACAAACTCGTGTTTTTGGGCGACCAGGGCGTGGGCAAGACGTCGATGATCACGCGCTTCATGTACGACACGTTCGACAACGCGTACCAGGCCACGATCGGCATTGACTTCCTCTCCAAGACCATGTACATGGAAGACCGCACCGTGCGGCTGCAGCTCTGGGACACCGCGGGGCAGGAGTGAGTGGAAAGCGCTGTAGTGTTGTTGTTCTGGAAGCGTCGCATGCGAGCGACGGATGCGCTGTTTCCTGTATCGCATTGCTGATCCCTTGTTTTCCTTTTCGTGCGTGTGCGTGTATGTGTGTGAACAGACGCTTCCGTAGCTTGATTCCGAGCTACATTCGCGACTCGTCCGTCGCGGTCGTGGTCTACGATATCACAAGTACGTTGAAGCGGTCGTCTGGCTTGCGTGCTGTGTGTGGCGGAGGTTGAAGTGGGTCGCATTTCGGCTTTGGCGCTCATGGCTCTCGTTTTTTTTGGTGTGGATACAGATCGCGCCTCGTTCCTGAACACGTCCAAGTGGATCGAGGACGTGCGGACAGAGCGCGGACAGGACGTAGTGATCATGCTCGTGGGCAACAAGACCGATATTTCGGACCGGCGACAAGTGTCGATCGAAGAAGGCTCCGACAAGGCAAAAGAGGAGAACGTCATGTTCATTGAGACGAGCGCCAAGGCGGGCTACAACATCAAAGCGCTCTTCCGAAAGCTCGCCACGGTCTTGCCAGGCATGGAGAACACTGCGATCAGTGGCGATTCCAACTGTGCGTGCTTGCTTGAGGCTTTGCTGTCTCGTGCTGTTCGTGGTAGCGCTGGCGAACCTGTCTGACTTTTCTATGTGCTGTGTGTTGTGTGTGCGATGCAGTGATTGATATTAAACTCACGGCAGCTCCTGCTCCGAAGGAAGCGGCAGCCGACTCATGTGGTTGTTGAAAGGAGAAGACGGCCATGAATGAAGGAGCTGTTTAAAAAAAAGGTAGAAGTCGACATTTTTCAGCGCAGTACGCAGAAGAAGGGAGAGAAGGAGAGAAAATCAAGTGGTATGTGCGTGCTTGTTTGTTTGTGTGTGGCGCTCGGTGTTGTTTCGTTTGTAGTTGTGGGAGAGCCTGCCGCTCCGAGATCTTACTTGCGGCGTCCGCTCCCGCTCTGCTGCTCTTTCTCGCGCTCCAACTCCTTCTTCTTGGAGATCGTTTCCCAGTCAATGGCGACTTGCTTCGCGTATTGAAGGAACTTCTTGTTTGTTTCGTGGAGCTTGTTAGCAGATAGGAAGCGCTCACGATACGCCAAGACCGAGTCCACGTGCGTGCCAGCGTCCGTCGTGTGCTTGATGGCAAGGTCGAGAGCCCTCTCCCAGCGGAACAGGCGGATGTTCATCTTAATCGCGCGGTAGATCAGCGGCTTTGGATGCGCTTGCAAGAGGATGGACTCGGCTTCCTCGATGTTCCCCGAGTAGAGCGCGAGCTCGGCGTTGCGACGCTCCTCAGAGATGATGTTCTTCACGTACAAGACGAAGTAGAGTTTGTCGACGCAGTCGATCGCCGCCAGAGCGATCTCCGCGGTCTCGAGGTGGCGCCGGTGAAGCGCCATGCCAGCCAAGCACGTCCACAGGTTCTTGCTCTTCACGAATCGGCAGAGTCGAACCGCCTTATCCCAGTCTGCAGACGTGGTGAACTCGTACAGCAGCGACGGATACGGCGAGATGCTGGCTGCGAGGACCGTTCCATCTGCTCGGCGCACCGTCACGTTCGTGCCCACAAACGTCGTGATGGACGACATCTTGAGGAAGTCCGCGCCGTCGCGGGAATCGATGACGTCGTTGAGAAGCGTGCGATCGACGTAGATCATGTTCGGATACATCCAAGTCACCAGTTTTGAGTCCGCGACTGCGATCAAGATCTCCGACGAGTTGTTCCAGGCGGCAGAGTCGACTTGGGCTTGGAGCTTGTACGACCCTTTCGTCGACAATCTCGCGAGGTACAGGTCGCGGTTCCGATCAATGAAGAAGATCTTGCGGTCCTCAGTGGGTCCGTAGTGGCTGAGCGCCAACTCGTAGATCTCCAGCGAGTGGCTCAAGGCGATCGGAAGTTGCTTGCCGGTGTTGATATCGAAGGAGCGGATCGTCTTCCGGTCCGAGTGGTCCAAGATGGACAGCGTGTCCGTGCTGAGTGAAATCGTCATGCTGTTGAGAAACTGGACGTGCATCCCCGGGAACTTGGGGCTGCTGATGGACTTGCCTTCGTACGAGTACACCTGGATGCCGTTGAAGTTGTCGACAGTGATGAAGTGGCACTCGCTCTGGATGATCAAGTTCACCGTGGCGCGGAGATCAAAGATGTGGGGAGTGTTCCAGTTCTGCGAGTTGTAGATGAAGCACTGCGTCGCCGTGCACACGATCAAGAAGCCATGGCCGAACGACATCTCGATCACGCGGTCGCGCACAAAGTCAATTTCCTCGAGCGTCTCGTTCATCACATCGTGAACGTGGATCTTCCGCGGGTCCACCAGCTTGATCTCGATCTTGTTCCACGTCAGGATGCGCTCGATGACTTGCGCGAAGACCGTCGCGCCGTTGCCGCCGGCGGCCACGAGCTGCGTGCTGTCCGACGCCCACGCGATGTCCATGAGCGAGCCGCACTTGGGTCGCTCTCTGCAGTATGACCACCCAGTCTTATCGCAGAGACGGAGCATGTTGTACGAGCCGACAGCAAATGTCCCACCGTTTGGGCACCAGGCGATCGACGTGACGACGTGCTCGCCGACCGGACTCTGGTACAACTGCCGCCCGAATGCATCCCAGACGCGGAAGATCCGGTCCTCACCGCCCGAGATGATCCGGTTGTTGATCGGGTTCCAGTCGATGCACAGGATCGCGCCGTCGTGCGCTTTCCAGAGTATATCCTTGCGTCCGATCTGCACGGTTTTGATCACAAGGTTGACGCCGTTCGTGAACAGGAGCTGGTCATTGTCGGGTCCCCAGCACACCGCGTAGATCGATCGCCCGGTGGACGCCAAGGTGGAGCGTAAGTTGCCGCTTCGCGACCAGATCTTGATCGTACCGTCCTCGCCAGAGGTCACGAGCGCAGTGCCGTCGTAGTTCCACTTCAGGATGATCACAGCGCCTTCGCAGGCTTGCACTTTCTTCTCCTCGCGTCCGGTCTTGGACATCAAGCGAAAGGTTCCTGCATTCCGAGCACGACCGACAGAAATGAGAGACATCGAGTGTCAGACATCGAGTCGCAGTTACTCTCAAGTGCTTTGCGGTGTTTGGCGTACCGTCCGTGCAAGATACAGCGAAGGTGTCGGCCGCCTGCTTCCCGACTGAAGGCACCCAGTCGATCGACGTTACGAAAGCCTCCATGCTTGCCACCCTTCCGCTCACCTCGCCGTCCATGCGCCAGCGCACAATCGTGTTGTCGTCGCTGCACGTGATCGCATCGTTCTCCGGCGTCCAGCAGCACGCGCTCACGAGCTCCGTGTGGTGGTTCGTCGGCAGCTGCGAGTGCTGGAAGCGCATGATAGCTACGAGATCACACGGCACGACGCTCGAGGGCTTGGACGCGACGAGTCCAAATGCCCACATGCTCAAGCAAGCAAACAGCACCGTCACCTCATAACCCCATGACGCCATGCTGCGACCTTTCGATGCGACTGGTCGGCCCCCAAGTGCTCTCGAAGCGGCAACCCGTTCTTCTATTCGAAGGAAGCGCGGTTCTCGACTTCCAGAGTGCGACGAAAGCCCAGAAAGCCAGGCGGCGCTGAATCGATGCTCGCTTGCCTGGACAGTTCACGCAAGCTCCAGCTTCCAGGAAGCGTGAACTGCAGCAAATAGCTCGTATGCGGAAGACTGCGTTGCACTGCGGCAGAAAGGGTGTCTCGCTGTGCTCTCTCGAGCGCGTTTTCGACGCGAACTGGCAGCGAGAAGCTCGTGAGCTGCTGCTGCTTCTCATGGCAGGGATGCTGCGCACGTCAAACACCCCATGGCGACGAAATGGCGCGATGTGATGCACCAACGGGGCGACAGGAGCGAGCTCAGCATTGCACGTGCGAGCTGCAGCAGTCAAGTACGAGTGACGCAGCGAATCATGCAAGCGACGCCGAGCCGCTGGGAGGGGTTAACTGCGACCGATGCACTCTGCTATTTCAAGCCAGACAGGCTCTCGTCATCGTCAAGAGACAGCAAGTAAGCCACGAGCGCCAAGGAGCAATGCCGCAGATGTGCTCATCGTGCTGGGGAGGGACTTCGGTGCGGCAATGGCTTCAGCTCGAACTGGCGAGTTCTGGTATTTAGCACAGCGATTGCTCCGGAGCAGCGCTAGTTGAGGAGATCTGAGTCACACGCGCGACGGCTGCGTCTGTTCTGGCACAAGAAACGGACGGGGTCTCCATTCCATTGCGAGCAGTTTCCCGGCTCTCTCATGAGGATGCTCGAGTTCGCTTCTGCAGCTGCCACGAGGAGAACGGAGTCGCTTTCCAAGCAAGCAAGGAGATCAGGTTGTTCTTCAACATTGGCGGAGCAGCGCCGACGCAGGAACACTCGCAACACTCTCAGCTCGCTCTCGACGTCGATAATGCAATGGAGCGTGTCCGTGTGGCGCAGCTCCGATCCTCCACGCGCTTTCGTTCGCGCTGTCCAGCCGTTGCAAAGCGAGAATGTTCACGGAAGGCGACAGACAGATTCCAGGTAAACTGTTACGAGCGACTCGCAGCTGCTGATCAAGCCTATCAACCAAGCTCAAGCAACCAATTGCGAGCGGCGGTGCTACCATGTGAGACTGTGCGAGTGCGAGTGCGCAGAGCTCTCGCTTGAGCTGGAGATAGCCGAAACAGGCGTCACAATCAAACTCACGCACTAGCTGCGTACTTCTTCGGCCCTCGAGACCGAAGCCATGGACGAGACTTCCACCTACCAGTCTATCGACGACTCGTCCGCGAGCATCTTCCCCACGCGCGCGATCGTCTCGAAGGCGCGCCTGAAGCAGCTCGTGTTCTCTGCGGTCGTGATCCTCTTTGTCAGCGTCGGCGCAGTCACGCTCGCCAACACGAATCACTCGCGCACAGTGTCCACGAGCGATCCATCCGACAACCCGGTGCAAAGCGTGACGAACTTCATTCCTGGCGCGCGCACTCCAGCTCCAGCGCCAACTCCGTCAGAGGTGCCGACCTCCTCAGCGTCGCCCAGCATTGACACCCCGCGAATGACCCCGAGTCCGAGTCCGACTCCTCAGACCACTGTGTCGTCGACTCCGTCGCCAGGGGATTCGCCGCAAACATTTCCTGCAGAGGACGACGTGGGAGGGAAGAACGACGACGGTAAACTGACTGCCTCCTCTGGATCCAAGTCGTCACCGTCGTCACCAACTTCTCCTGACGCCGCTGCTGGCCAGCCTAGCGATGGACAGCTGACGCCCACAGCAAGCCAATCTGGCAGCGGCGACGCCGACTCCACTCCCAGCACCAGCTTCAGCTCTAGTTCCAGCTCCAGCGCTAGTTCCAACTCCAGCTCCAGCACCAACCCCACTTCCAATACTGACTCCAACTCCAACTCGAGCTCTTCGACACCAGCTAATCCAGGATCATCAACGTCACCAACACCATCGTCTCCATTTTCGACACCAAAGCCAAACTCCTCAGCTCCGACCCCCCCATCCTCTGGATCCTCCACACCGTCAGGATCCTCCACACCCTCCAGCTTTGAGCCTGTCTCCAACTCTCCTCAGTTCCCAGGGCCAAACGCTAACACACCGCCATCTACGTCGGCGGGCTCGTCTTCCCCGACACCAACTCAGTCCGCCATTGCCTCTTCAGGTGCTGCTGCTGCCACTCCGCCTCCATCTTCGACCGGATCATCGTCCAGCTCTACAGCTCAGATATTCACGCCTCCATTCGTTGATCTCCCAGGAGTGGCGCGACCAACACCAGCGCCAACTTCTTTCCAACTCGACGCCGCTCAACCACCAGCGCGAGAGCCCTCGGTGCCAAAACCGACGCCGAAAACCACGAGACCGATCCCGACTCCAAAGTCGACCAAGCCAGCGTCGTCCCCAAAGCCAACTCCAAAGCGAACCACGCCGTCGCTCTTCGCCAAACCAACGCCAACGCCGATGCAGTCGCTGACGACTCCGCAGCGATCTCCACAGCGCGCGATACCAGCAGCTCTTCGAACCCCAAAGCCGACACCTGCAGCCTCCACCACTGCTCAGCCTCGCCCCTCTTCATTGCCAAAGGCAGCAATCCAAGATGGAAGCGAGTACACCGTCGAGGGCGTCGATGCAAACCCGGTCGAGTTTCCGGAAATGGGTAAAGTGAACCGCTGATGACATCTCTGCTACCTAGTACCACACACATTGCCTTCTCACGCTATCGCTCTTCACCCTACCTACACAGACTGTCTGCTGCCAAACTACATCAGCAAGAACGGCAATATGTTCGCTGTGGGACCTGCCGGAGAGACCCAGGCGCTCGTGCTCAAAGGCGTCAACTGGTACGCTTCCCGTCCACGAGCTCTGTCGTTTGCGTTGTCTAATGGATTATGATTGTTGTTGATGCGAACCGTGCATCAAGGTTCGGCATGGAAACGTAAGTGGTGATCGCTCGAGTGCACCAATCCTATGTTGTGAGAACGCTGTGACGAATTCTATCTCACCTTTGCTTGCACAGCGACGCGAAGGTTCCTCTTGGACTTTTGTCTAGCGATCAGAACGGGAGCACTCTGGTATGGAATGGTTTCTCATCGGCGAACTGCACCACAGCCAAAGATGATCACCGCACTAACGCTCTGTGGATTGTGCGCGCATCAACAGTTTGAAATCGTGTCGTTCCTTGCGCGCAACAACTTCAACAGCGTCCGCCTTCCGATCTCCATCGAGAGCGTCCTGAACAACACAGCGCCGAACCGGGCTCTTGTCAGCCAGAAGGAGAACCGCGCGTTAAACCTCGAGAGCTACATGACGACGTTGCAAGGGATCATCAAGGGTCTGGCGCAGCATCAGATCTCGGTTCTCATCAGTTTGCAGACGCTCGCGCCATCGGATGCTGAGCTGCCGCTGCAAAACGACGACATCTCGGAGAGCTCGTACCTCGAGGCGATCGACGTGCTCACGAGCAGTCTCTGCAGCAGAGACTACTGGAACGTCCTCGGCTTGGATCTCAAGAACGAGCCAGTGCAGAGCACGTGGGGCGACGACGACTCCGAGTCGGACTTCAGCGCATCCGCGACGCGCATGGGCAACCGGATGCTTGACGGGTGCTCAAAGTGGCTCGCGTTCGTTCAAGGCACGAGCGAGAGCCGCGAATGGACATCGCCCACAACTGGGAAGCAGTATCAGTTTGACGATTGGTGGGGCGGCGGGCTCTCGAGAGCGAAAGAGTTCCCAGTCACGCTCTCGATCCCGGACAAAGTCGTGTACGCGCCACATTATGCCTCGCCCGCGGTGTACCCATCAAGCTACTTCTACGAAGACGATGGCGTCACAGAGCTCTCGGACGAGGAGCTGGAAGCAAACGTCCGAGGCTCGCTCGAGCTCATGTTTGGGTATCTGGCGAAGGAGCCGGAAAGCCCCGCTCTCGTGCTCGGAGACTTCGGAGGGCTCTACGCGTCGGATCAGCATCCGAAGAAAACGATCCAGCGCGTGTTCGACTGCACTGTCAAGCTGCTCGCCGAGTCCAGCGGGTTCGCCGGCGGCTACGTCTGCTCGCTCAACCCGGAGCGCGGCTTCGACTACAACTTTGTCGAGGCGTCTCCTTCTGGCAGCCAGTTCCGCGAAGGGCTCGTGCTGGACGACTGGCGAACAGCGAACGCGCCGCTCCTCGAGGCACTCGAGCCGCTGGATGCAATGCCAAGTCTGAGCAAACTCCAGTGTTTCAAGAAGAAGTTCCGACTCCGAAGGTAGGAGTCGCAACGGAGCGCAGTGTGTAGATTTTTATTTTCCAGCTATCTCTTTTGCATTTTTGCGAGCGTGCGTGTAGCCTAGAACAGCGTCGCAGGCAGCGCTTTTCTTTTCTCCCTTGTGTTTGCATCAGCGAGGCTCGGTTCAGAGCCCAGCTTCGCTCCTGCTCACAACGACGATTCCATGTTCTGGACCTCCCGAGTGCTTTGAGAACACAGAATGGAGACCAACCTTCACTCAAGCAGGCACACTCGCACTCAGATTGTGGCCCGCTCTCAGTCTCGCTGCAACTGCCCGGCGTTCCTTCCACCATTTTCCAGACGAGTCGTTTCGGATTTCAGATTTCGCTGTGATCAACCGACGAGCCCGCCAAAGCGCGTTCGTTCTCATTCGTGCACTGATCGATCTTCCAGAGCTCGCTCAACCCACTCACGCAAGCTGACACCAGCGATCGCAAGCATGTTCGCCCCGCGTCGATTCCAAGCAGTGCTGGTCTGCTGGTCTGTTGTGCTGGCGCTGGAGATGCTTGCGAACGCCTCGAGCGAACCGTACAACCCGCAGCACATCGTCTTGGGCAAGAACGGCCAGGTGGTGCTGGACGCCGACCCACGGCTCTACTTCCACGACCGCAGCAAGCGCAGCTCGGCGAGCGCTTCTTCACCCCACGCTGCTGAACACGGCCGCTTTGAGCAGCAACACCATCAGTACCAGTTCAAGCTGACGAGCCAGCCCAGGACTGCGCCGCACTCCGCGAAGAAGCTCTCGATCTCGCGTGTGAATGACGCTGCCTTGACGCGGCAGAGTGACGATGACGCTGCCATCGCCGCTGCCGCGGCGCCTTCTCAACCAAAAGAGAAAGAGCAAGAGCAAAAGGTGAGCGAGGGCGACAGCTCCAAGTACATCGCCAGCCAGCAGCTTCGCGAACCGAGCTTCCGAACCCAGGTGTGCACTCGTTGCTGACTCGTTGCCAGTTTGTGCTGGTGTCCAAAACTCATGACGTTGGGATGTTTACTGCATGCAGGAGAGCGACTACGACGAGTTCTCGCACGCACAGCCCCCACCGACTGACACAGAGGAGCCTGAGCAGGTACTGGAAAGCTCCTCGCTTGGTTGGAGCTCGGATTTTCACGGCTCTGTACGCGAACGCGCTGGACTAAACCTCCGCGAAACTGGCATGGGAGTGCAGACTGTTGGAGTGCCCGAGGTGCCGCTCGACCTGGCCGAAAGCTTTGAGAACGGGCTCCGTGGCGTCCCAGGCTCGGTCCTCTTTGCTGAAATGGTAAGCCTCAACCTTGCATCCATCTCTCTATCATATCACACGCTGACTCCGTGCCTCTATTGCATCTCGGCTAGAGCTGCATGTTCGTGGGCTTCATCGGTTACCTCGTGCACTCGATCCCGCTCTGGTCGCGCTTCTCTCGCGGGCAGCGCTGGTGCCTCGCGGTCGCGTTCACCGCGGCGCTCATGTACCAGCTTGCGGCCGTGAGCTGGTACTTCGACTTGGTCTCCCCGGAGGTCATCATTGGCCTCTCGAGTCTGATCACGAGGATGATCTCGCTCGGGATGGTACCGATCACGACCACGTCGTTCGTGAGTCGAGCCCGTGAAGCTTGCAGCGACCAGCCGGCGACGCAGCAGCTCAACCAGAGCACAGCTGGAGCTCTGCACAGCAGCAGCAACAGCAGCCGAGGCTCTCGCCACCACCATCACCACCACCACCCGCGCGCTCGAGCCAGCTGAAAGCCGAGGAGGAGATGCAGGTTCGCGAGGACTTTGGAGACCAACTGGCTGGGGATAAGATCGCGAATGCGCGTTAAGTGTGTGGCGTGTATTATATGGTAGGCTACCTTTCATATCAATGTCTAGTTGGACAAGTCGATCGATACCGAAAGGCGTTCATTCTCCAAATCGCTGTCCAATCGAGGACGCCGAGCCAAGCTTTTCGCTATGCTGCGCAGTCTAAAAATGCATCGAAGCCGCGCGCTTGTGCTGATCGCGACCTGCGTCATGCTCGCTGTCACCTGTGCAGTTCAGAAGAACGCATCCAGCGGTGGCAGCCAAGGGCTTGATGCGCTGACACTGCTCCGTCCTCTCGCAGCAAGCGCCAGAGTCCAAACCAGCATTGACGAGCTATCGCGTTCCTCCAACCTGACGAACCTCAACGCTGCATCGATCCAGTCCGCCTCGCTTGGCTCGAGCGCTGCCAGCAAAAGTGACAACGCACTGCTCTCTGCTTGCGACGCAAGGCTACCGAGGAGATACGACCAGTGGCACGCGTACGAGCAGCTCCGCGTCTACGAGAGCTCGAACTGTTACAACCCGTTGCGTTTCAACAACTCGCACCAAGCGAGTCGATCTCAGACGACGTCAAAGGTGCGCTGCAGAGTCTGGTCCCTGCACACTCTCTAATATCCCCTCATGCTCGCCTCGCTAACGATCGCGCGAATGACGCCGCAGAAGACTCGCGTGAGCGTCCTCGAGGAGCTCATCGCGGCGATCGTCATCTTTGGCGAATGCGTACGTAGCATCTTCATGTCTGATCACTATTTCGTGAGAACCTTTCTCCCTCACTCAGATATTTGATCGCGTCTCCCCCACACTGCCAGATCACCGTCGGCGCGTGCTTCGTCGACTGGGTCGTCGTCCAGGTGCCAGGCTTCGCGGTCTACGCGCTGCACAACTTCGTCGGACTCTTCGTCGGCGGCGTCTCGGCAGCAGCGCACCACTTACTGTTCACGGGCTGGTACCTGCAGTGGTTTCCAGAGTCCAACGTCTTTCTACTCGCGCCGATGCTGCAGATCGTGCTCTCGTTCTCCACGGGGATGCTCTACGCGTCGGCGATGCAGCAGCTCGCGGAGCTGCACTACGAGCGGCGTCGTGTGGTGCTGCAGATGCGGTTCCCGCCGCCAGCGCGAAGTTATTGAGGCAAGACCCCAGGCTTTTCGATGTATCTGCCAGTCAGAGCTGTCGTCTGTGAGTGTCCACCATGTCGATTTCGTCTCGAGTAGCAACACAGGTTGAAGCGTTGGTCTTCAAAGAAGATGCCACTCAAGAAATATTGTCCCTTCTAATTGTCTGCCTGGGTTGCTCACTCTTCAAATCGAATGTCCAACTTGCCGCTCTCAGTATTCGCAAAGAACAGCAGCGACATCGCGATTGCCTCCAAGTGCATCTGCTGTTCCAAAAACGTCTCAACCGCGAACTCCTTCACGAGCTCCGTGCTCTCCGGGTACACCAACGCGTACTCCAGCCCGGCGATGGGCTCAAACACCTCGAAAGTGATTTCGTGGAGTTCTTGAACCACGCGCACGTGGCAGTGGAGCACGCTCGAGTCGTCTGCAGCCTCGGTTCCAGTCGACGAGCTGGGGGCTTCGTCGTCGCCAGCAAGCGAGATGATCGGCAGAACGGTGCGGAAGATGCAGCGGTCGATGGAAACCTGCTCGCTCGGGTTGTCGTCGTCTTTGGCATCGGTTGCGTTTGAGATGCTGAGTCGATCGCCTAAGGCAGCGATCATTTGGTGCCACGGGGCCGCTTTGAACAGCTTGGAGCGCTCGCGCAAGCAGTTTTGCATCTCCAGAATGAACTGAGCGCGCGCTTTCAGACTCTTCTTCGTGAGTTTCTTCTTCTTGCCGAGCGCGGTGAGACTCTCATGGCAGGCTGCGATCGAGTTGTCGAGGAAGCTCAGGCGCTCCGTCACTGAAGAAGTGCTGATCTCGAACTGAGGCACGAGCAGCTGCGCATCGTGGCGCTTCTTCGTGTACGCGACCCAGTCGAGGCGTGCGATTTGTAATCTGTGTGAGCGGCTCGTTGACGGATCGTACAGCAGGACTTGCAGCAGATCGAGGTGCTGCTGCTGGACTCGGGTGGTCTCAGAAGTACTCGCACCGTCGCTGCCAGCAGCGCCGGTGTGTTCATGGTGGAGCACTTCGAAAATCGAGCAGCGGTAGCGCTTTCCCTCGACGTTGCACGCGCCGCTGGCGATGAAACGCAGATCTGGATTGATGTGCACACGCGCTAGCCAGGTATTCTGTCCCAAGAGCCCAGATCTCCGCTTGCTTGAGCCACTGTCAACCGGAAGCGTGCCTCTTGTGCTCACCAGCGCCTCGTGCTGCAGCGTCTGCACGGCTTTCTCCAGCCTCTGCGACGCTTTCTCGCGCTCCAGACGCTGAGTTTCGCGGATTCTCTGGATCTCGCGCTTCCAACCGCTCACTTGGTCGCTCCGAGCCTTCAGATCGTCCTTGATCTTGGCTCGCAAAGCCTTGTACTCGCGTCGGAGTTCGTGGTGCTGACCTTTCGCTGGCTCTGCTGCTGTCATCTGATCGCCTGGACTGAGCCGAGGCGATAGCCGCACGACGCCTTTGCCGCTGTTGATCTCTTCGATTTTCTCTTTGAGATCGCGATCCTGAGCCGCCAACTCCACTTTCCTTGCCTCAGCGTCCAGGATCTGCGTCTCCAGCTGTGCTATTGCGTCGCCATCGGCAGCCTCGAGTTGCTGCATGTGCCTGTCAAAATCGAGCTGCAGCGAGCGGTAGCCATCGATCTGGAACTTGTTCATGAGCTCGGTGTGCAAGAGATCCTGAGTTTGGATTGCTGGTGGCGGCAGCCAGTCCGAGGGCGAGCCGCTGCGATCTTCGCGAATACCCAGTCCCATGCGGTAGGCTGCATAGTCCTCGCCTGGGCTCGGTGGAGTCACTTTGGGTTTCTTCGCGCCGTTGAAGCGCAGCATGGGCAGCAGCGACTTGGCGATCGCGAGTTTCTGCTCAGCGCTCCATCTGTGCGGCAACGTAAAGATCTCGGAGAGTGAGGCAGCCTCTATGACACCCACAGACAACGGAAACGTGCGGCTCGAGAGCGGGTGGTACGCTGTGACCATAAAGTTCCGGATCTGCGCTGGGAAGTGATAGATTGACACGATGAGCTTGTGGCCACTCACACGCATCACTTGGCACAGCAGTCGGTATCGCGCGCGTCGCGGAAGCTTCATGAACTGCGCCAATGTGCGCAACCGCTCTTCCTCTTCGAGCCTCAGCCGCTCCTCGCGCTCGCGACGGCGCTGTGCAGCAGCGTTGAGCTTCTCGTCAGGCGAGATGCAGAGAACGGGCAGCTCCTCAGCTATCTTGATGGCTGGTGGAGGATCGCTGCGGATTGCCAGCTCCTGAGCTAGGTCGCTGGGCAGCTGCTCTCCGGCAGACTGGTACTCCAGTTGCTCTCTGAGATCCGCATCTTCATTGCTCGAGCCATCTGGGTACTTGAAGGACAAGAGCGCGATGAGCTCTTTGATGATCTCGTGCTTCTTGCCAGCGACGAGGAGCTCCTTGCGACGCTCAAAGACCCACTCAAGGTCGCTGAACGTCACAACGAGCGAAAACACGCGGCTCGAGGCTGGGTCGTACGCCTCGAACCGCAAGAACCGCGAAGTGCCGTGGCGCTCAGCGAGTCCGGCGCTGTAAAGTCGGCCGTAGATGCCGACGCCGAACACGGAGACGAGGCAGTAGGTTGCGGAGATCATTGCGCCTTGATTGCGGATCAGGATCTGCGCCGGCAAGCCCTGCTCTCGCTGCCGCTGTGGAGATGCAGTAGCTGAAACCGAGGGGTCATCAGCCTTGGTGTCCGATCCATGGATGTGCAGCTTCATGGCTTCCCAGCGGCGCCATTTGCCCTTCGTCTGCCGCAATGGATTGCTCATCGCGCAGTGTGTCCTGTCGCCGGACGCGCTCGTGAGCGCCAGGATCACATTGAGCTCGTCTCTCACCCACAGTTTGTCGCGGTCGCGGATCGGCTCTCTCCAAATCTCGGCTGCGAGGCTCGGTACGTAGCGATACAGGAGCGAGTGGCAGGGCATGAGCGCTACTTCGTCGTCGAACGAGCACCTCTTTGGCATCACAGCGAGCTGATAGAGCGAGGGCGGCGCGTGAGTCTGAGCCTGGCGCTCTTGCAGCTGCACGATCTCTTCCGTGCCGATCGCCGCAGTGCCGGTAGCGCTCAGGAAGACGCGTCTGCGCTGGAGGACGTGGACATCGAGAGGTGGTAGTGACATGGATGTGGACATATGGCTCGAGCTCGTTTGCAGGCGTCTGGGCTTAGAAGGCGATAGCGCCTGGGATCGCTGTGGCGACGAAGAGCTGTAGCAAGGTTTATCGTCCTCGCTGTTGCCATTGTCGTCCTCGCTTTCGTATCGCGATGGCGATTCCGCACGGAGATTTGGCTTGGGCTGGTTCATACTCTGGAGTTTGCAGCCAGGGACCACTGGTGCTGATGGTACAGGAAGAGGCGGCAGCGTCGCTGGCGCTGCTGTTGGTTTGCGAAGCGGTCGCTTGCGTGAAGGTTGTCCGCTCCATCGAGCGTGCTGATCCAGCATACGCGCGGCGCTCGCGCTATCCAAGACGTCCCAGTCCACGAAGCTGAGCAACTGTTGCTGCTGGTGCTCAGAGACGGCGATGAGCTGCTCGTCGTCTTCATCTTCTTCGCGACCGACGCTCAGGAGCTGACGATATGCTTCCGGCGACAGCAATGAGTTCATGAACTAGACAGCAGCACAGCAGCAACAACAGCCCCGATCTTCGTCCTGAGAGAAACCAGAGCCACGCGAGCATAGCGAATCGGCTTTCCAGTCGTTGGCTATTGAGGAACCTCGGCGATGCAGCAACAGTCTTTGCGACGAAGCACCATCGGTTATCGTTTTTCTTCGAAACGAAAGGATATTTCGAGGCGAGAAGCTGGTGTATTTGCGTGAATGCGCGAGCTCGCTCTTCGTGACAGCTGCGTGGATGAATGCTCTCGTTCTTGATGAGGGCTGTGTGAACATGCTGCGAGTTGGCTGGTTTGAGCCCTTCTCGTCGACTGCGATTGATTCTCGTCGTGTCTGCGATTGTGTCGTTCGTGCCTGGAACGTTCCCACGTATCCTTTCCAAATCCGCCAGGCATGCCGACAGACGACGCGTTCATTTGCGGATTTGCGAGATCGGAAGAGAACCTCGAGAGCTCAGACTTCAGTATGTGCGGGTGCTCAACAAAATCTTGGACGGCGCGCCGTAGCACTGCCATCTTCAGTTTCGCGCTCTCGCTGCTCGTGTGGAGCTCTTTGCACACCGGCATTGAGAGCCAGAGAGCTGACTCCACACCTCAGCTTCGTCGGCTGGACACAGCAGAAGCGGACAGCAGCTCTCAGTCGGTGGTGGTGAACGACGTGCGCGCACAGATCCCGTTCTTCTTCACGCCGGCTGGCTCGCGACTCAGCTCGGACTCCTCAGCGCCAAGCCAAGACGCAAAGCTGCTGCTCCAGGACGATTGGATCCCCGGTGAAGTGAAGTTGTTCCCAGCCGAGTCTGCGCCAAACGAGGCTCCAAGTGCTACCTCCAGCATCGCACCGTCAGCAACAGCTACAGCCAGCCAGCTTGCCAGTGTCTGCTCACCGAGCGAGGCTGAGGTGAGTGTCGAAGCGGTCGACGGCGTGTTCTGCGTCCCAGTCAAGTCAATGTGCAGTGAGGAGCGTGACACCGGCGACTGTCCCGGACCGCAGCCTGGACTCCTCGAAGGCTCGTACTGCGGCAAGCTCAGCTCTGGAGCGATTGCCTGTCGGCTCGGCTCGGCTCCGCCAGCTTCTCCAAGCTCTTCTCCCACTATGAGAGGCGCGGCAGTTTCGATCCCCAGTGGCGCAAAGGATCAGCTCCAATGCGGTGGCCAAGGTGTGCGCGTGCGCGTCCTGGGCAAAGGCTTGTTCTGCGCTGCAGAACCAGTTTGTTCCCCAACGCAGTTTGGAAACTGCCCCCAGGTGCAGGACGAACTAGGCAAGGCGGCGAGGTGCGAGGTACTCCACCAGCCAGGAGACACAGCCATCTACGGCTGCATCTAACTTCCAGCTAGCTAGCTGACAATTTTAAAGAAACTGGTTTTTGACACATCGGGATCCACAAGGCGCGGGGAGTGCATTGAGTCAAACGCGTCACTGCGGTTCTTCAGTCGAAATCAGGCGCGATTGTAGGTGTGTTCGTATTCGAGTATCTAGTCGCTGTGGCGAGTTTGATCCATCTCGCGGTCGATTCTAGCATTCGGTTTACAGAGTCTCCCGTCACGCGGATACGCTTGAACGATCTTCGTCCCCGGCTGTAGGACACATCGAGTGCTCCAGTCCACAGCTCAGCGAACTGAGATGGCTCGGCGTGCGCACCGCAGCTCAGTTTGTGCGACATAAAGTGTGCGAGGCGGCTCAGAATCCAGACATCGTCGACATACGAGCATTGCACGGCGAGGAAGCCAGCCATTCGACGACAGTCTATCAACCCTCCATTATCAAACTCGCTGTCTTAGCACCAGCATCGTCAGCACCAGCACCGTCAGCCAGCGATGCAAGCACACACACCGCCATCGAGCGCGGCGTGTGGTCCACGCATGAGCACGACAAGTTCCTCGACGCGCTCAAGCGCTACCCCGAGGGACCCTGGAAGTCCATCGCTGACTTCATTGGCACTCGCTCGACGCGCCAGGTGCAGACCCACGCGCAAAAGTACTACGAGAAGGTCGCGCGGCGCGTGCGTGGACTGCGCAAGGACCGCAAACGCATCGTGAGGGACGAGCACCGACTGGACGACGACATGATGAAGCGCGGCAACCTCGGAACAAGGGACAGGCTCTGTCGCCTCGAGTGATACTGCCGACATCGAAAGCGAAGACACGCGCTTGAACGACGTCGCCGGCGGTTCATCTTTCCTGTTTCTGGACGACGACTGCTTGGACTACTTGGTGCAGATTCTCGAGGCTCAAGACTGTGCGCTCGATACTGAGGCGCATTGGTTGTAGAGGTGCATGTGTGCTGGAGCTAGATCACTATATGGATAAAGAAAAGGGCAATCGTTGGCAATTGGTGCCACTGGAGCAACGATGGAGTTCGAAAGTCAGCCGCGTTCTTAGCTCGACCGCATCGACTTGGAGCGACTAAGCTTGGCTGCGCGCTCGGCGATCTCCACTTTCCGCTCGTAGTTCTTGATCTCTTGCTGGAGCTCATACATCTTCGCCTTCTGCGCCACATAGTCCAGGATCTAGTAGACACACGAGCGTACAAAAGAATAGTCAGTGATACAACGCTTGTTCCGTGTATAGAGAGAGGGGAAAGAAGATGCGCCATACCTGCGGCATGTCCTTGCTCGGCTCGGCGCTCTGCTGCACCTGGGTCTTGTGGAGCTTCTTCTGATCCTTCTGGTTCTTCTCGTCGATGAGCGCGATCTCCTCGATGATCTTCTCGTTGAGCTCCGTGCGGGTCTGGATCTCGCTCTGCAACCACGCGCTCTCCTCCGTGAGCTCGTGGAGCTTCTTCTTGAGGTTGTTGAGCACCTGCACCGTGTTGCCCGTGGTCTGCTTGAGCTTCAGCAGGTCCTCGTTGCGCTCCTCGATCGTCGCCACGTACTGCTTGTTTTCGATCTGGAGCTGGTGGAAGTCGATGTAGTGCAGCGCGTCGCCCATCTCTTCCTTGTGGCGCAGCTGTGCGTCGATCTTCTGCGCCTGGCTCTTGAGCGTCGCGTTCTTCAGCCGGAGCTTCTCGACGATCGCGTCCTTCTGTCGCAGCTTCTCCTCCATGTACCGGATCATCTTCTCGGCGATCGTCTTGCCCGTGCGGAAGTTCTCGGCGCCGACGACGATGTCGCGCTTGAACTCGTACGCATCCTTCTTGAGCTCCGCGATGCGGATGTCCGTCTCCTCGAGCACGGCGCGAAGCGTATCGATAAGCCGCTCGGACGTGCGCCGCGTCTCCTCGAGCTCCTTCTGCGCGGCCTCGAGTTCCGTACTGCAGAGATCGTTCTTCTGGTCCATCGAGAGCAGTACCTGCGCGCGCACGCGGCGCTGCCGATTCTTCTTGTCCTTCTCGTCGCGCCTCCCGCCTTCCTCGTCGTCGCTACCTGTGAGCCCCTGAGTGTTGCGCTGCAGGTACGACTCGAGCAGTTCATTCTCCTGCTTGAGAACCTCGTTCTGACGCGTCACGTCCTCCAGCTAGCAGTGTAGTGTATAAGAGAGACAGAGAGAAACAGAGAGCAATAACAGGGCGTCAGCGGGTAGCTCGTACGATAGAGCGCGTTCGGCGTGTAGGCAGAGCGTTCGCGGGGCGGTGGCGAGCGTACTTTGGTCTCCAGCTCGTCGAGTTCGTCGTCGCTCATCGTGGCCGCAGCTTCTTTCGGTGGATTCACTTCTGCGTGTCCTTTCGCGTCCCTTCGGATTCTCGTGCAGCAGGCGTCGCCGTTTTACTGAACCCTTACTCGGCTGGAACGGCCATGGAGCCGGGAAAGCGGAGCTTTGGACAAGTCACTGGATGGCGGTCGTAGTGCGACGGTCTGCTGACACCTGCCTGGTCATCAACGTCTACGCTCCGACAAACCGCGGCATCACTGAAGGATTCTACGGGATGGTGTTTCTCGCCAGGAACTTCAATTCCACGCTCGACAGCGACATAGACCGATCGTTGCCAGGTCGCGAGTCCTATCACGACTCAGTCGCGCTGAGGTGGCTGCTCGGACTCAACGACTGCCTCCGTGAAGTACATATTCTGGGAATGCCCGGAAGCGCAGCGGTGGTGGTCCAGTCTCACCGCGCTTTGGTCACAGCTGGGCATTAATCTGGGGAGCGATGCTGTTACCTGGATCTTCGGCCTCGGGCTGCCTACTGCACCGCAAAAGGCGTGGAATGCAGTAGTTGCTTCCTTCGCTGACGCGACCGGCGCCTTCGATACGATACGGATGAGCGAGTTGCGAAGCTCGGTGCCGTCTGCAGCGATGGCGCGATGGAGAGCGTGCCGGAGGTGGATGCGGAGGCGGTTGTCGGCCAGGTGCCACTGGGCTCGAGGTTCGGGCGATTCTTCCTGCTGATGCTTGCGGAGGTTCCGGTTCTGCCAGAGGAGCGAGAAGACGATGCTGCGGGTGATGTTCCACGCCAAGAGGACGCCGCGACTGTGTCGCTGCCATCGATGCTTGA
>JAADWH010000180.1:0-37302 GCA_023335995.1 Globisporangium nagaii
CCCCCCCCCCCCCCCCCCCCCCCCCCCCCCCCCCCCCCCCCCCCCCCCCCCCCCCAACTGACACAAAAAGCAACCACTCGACCGCCAGCAATCCAAACCAGCAAGCGTCGTATGCAGAGGTCCAAAGCGAGGCTGGCTTCAGCTCGATTGCCGCACAACCAGCCGAGTGTCGGCGGTAACTCTTCCTCGCGCCACACTGCCGCAGCACTTCCCCACCTATCGTAGAGTCCACACAAGTCAGCAACGTGGCATGCTGCTCTTGCTGTTGTTGTTGCTGTGCAGGAGCAGCAAGAGCAACATGCGCAAGTCGGCACGGTTTCGCGTTTTTGGTCGCTGTTGCTGCGATTTGTGAAATGAAAGTCGCGCAGAGAGACAAGGCGCTCAGCCAGCTATCCAGCAAACCAGTCAGTCAGACGCCACGCAGCAACCCAAGCATCCGATGCATCGTCGTCGCCCTCGTCACTTCAATCCGGTGTCGCCTCGACCGGTTTCCTCAATCGAGGGGACATGCGGACGAAGAGAGAGAAAGAGACGACGACGACGAATACACGCGATCTTTCTCGTCGCTTCTCCCTCTTTCTCTTCTCTCTCTCCCTCTCACACTCCCTCGCTTGTCTCGTATCCGCACACGCTCGTTTTCTGCTGCGTGTTCTCTCTGGCTCCGTTTCGGGCTACGACCGCAGTCCTCCCCCACATGTGCGTGACATGGCGGCGGCGCTGTGCAGCAGCGCGAGAGCCTGCCAGCCACCTGGTCGTGACCGCCATCATGGTCCCCGATCCTAGAGCAGTGCAGCACGCCAGCTGCGAGCGAGTCTGGACGCTTTTGGCCGCATGGAGAACGTCGGTCCAGCGCGCATGCGCGCATGCAGCAAGCTGCTGCTGTCGGACTTGACGCGCGCGCGCGCTCGCTCGCTTTGATCGCTATCCATCCAAATCCAGGAAGCGGCGGTTTCGCTCGCCTGTCACAAGCGTGGGACTGAAACCGCAGCACCGACACTCCCTCCAATCTTGCTGATCAAGGTAAGCATTCTGTGATACGCTTTCCGCATAGAGTTTTCAAGCCAAAAGGGTGTCTGGGATTTCGCTTTCTGCGAGCTCAAAAGGGAAGAAAAAGGTGGAAGACGAGCTTCTCCCTTCCCTTTTTCAAAAATCGACCGAACTGGAGTCCATGCGCCACTCGCTGCTGGCGAACGCGAATGCGGCAGGCTCGGCGCGCGCGCGTGTGTGCAGGCAACCGGTCCAACAGTCTCTCGCGGCTTTCGCGTCCGCGCACACCAACCTGCTGCTGAACGCTTTTGCGTCCGACTCGCTGCGCCTTCTTAGTCGTGCTGTGCGCCGCTTGCTCGCTGTGTGTGTGTCGAAGTGACTCAACTTGCTGTTGCGTCAGCGCTTTGGAGCCTGCGGCTGAGGCAAACTACGAACTGGTCGCACCCACTTCCGCACCTCCTTTTGCGCGTCGCGGATCCGCGATCTGGTCAGCGCAGTGTCTGGCGATTCGAGTGACGGCGTGTGCCAGCTGCGGCCGACGCTCCAGGGACGCGGCGCTGACCGACATGCCTGTCCGCTGCGCGGCGGGACTCAACAGCAGTATGCGGCTCTATGACGTTCGCGTGCGTCTTGGGCCGCGGTTGGTCAGGCCTCACGCGCCATCGAGTCATCGCCAGCAGGTTTTCGACACCGCTCACTCTGGATTCACGCTATTGCTGCGAGAGAGGATAGCTGCGACAGATGGATTGTCAAAATTTCACACAAACCTCGTTCCTGGGCATACAAACGCGCATACAAACGGGAATCTCCAGATCTGGCAAAAGAATCCAATCTTGAAACTGTTCTTCAACTGAACCCTCGTACTGTACGTTGCTGTCCAGCCTCGCCTCGCCTGCCATCTTCTCGCCGCCGAGCCGCCTCTCGCTCGCCTGCGCGAGTCCAGTCGGGCACGCGCGTCGGGCCGATTCCAGCCAGCCCTCGTCGGCGCCAGCCATCACCACGTTCAGGTTTGACTGGTCCGCGCGTGCGCGCAGCGAGTTGAGCCGACAGGGGTTGCGAGAACGCATCAAATCGTGATGGCAAGCTGCCCCCACAAAAACAAGCCGCGCGAGAGTTTGACAGGCTGGTCAACGCTCCGCACGCAGAAAACGGCCGGACGTTTCCGACCCTGCCCCGTCTGCGGACGTCGAAAAGCCGGCCCCAAACGACCAACCAATCGCGAAAGGGGAAAAGAAATACGAGCGCAATTCACAGCACGAGCGAGCGAGCAGAGCAGTCGTGCTGGCATCACGCGTTGGTCTCATGCTGCAGTGAGCGCCTTGCCTCATTTTCGCTCGTCCTTTGGAGCATGGCGCACACTCACAGGAGAGAAAGAGCCGGCGCCTTCGCTGCAACGAGGTGGCATGCACCGATTCAAGCAAAACGAGGGAGTGGCTCTTCTGACCGTGATGCCTGCCGCCTAGCCCTACCGTCCTGCCTTTTTTCTCCTCTCTCTATCGAGACCCGCCCTTTCTCTTCTCGCCGCGCTTTCTCCCGCCGCCGACAAACCAACTGGGCTCCAGTATGCGCACGCCTGTGTCTGTCCAGCCAGCGAGCCAACCAAGCAAAGAAAGCAGCTGAGCGGGTTGCTCGCAAAGGAAAACGGGTGCCGACCGAGCGGTCAGTCGCGGATTTGCGAAACGAGAGCAACAACAACAACCGCAAACCGCAAACCGCTAGCAGGCGAGCGAGCGCTCACTTAACTCAGTACGCGCGCGTGTGCTCCTTCCTTCCTCCCTGCGACGAGGAACGACCGAGCCAGCCCTCAGCCGCGTCCAGCCATTCATTATCCCCTAGCGAGTGCCCGACAGTAATCCTGGATTGCTGCTGCCAGAACCCAGACATGCGGGGAATCGTCGCCTCGGTGACGTCGTGCATTGGCGGCAAAGAAGAGAAGTTCGCCGTGCAGATCCAGCCCCTGCTCGCGCCAAAGTACTTTGCGTACAAGACGCTGCGCGACTTCGACGCGCTATGGAGCGCCATGGAGGCGATCGTCGCGGAAATCAAGCAGCGCCGCAGCAGTAGCGACGCGCAGCAACAGCAGGCGAGAGAGCCAAGCATGTTCGCCAAGTGGATGGAGAGCTTCGTGGACCACTATGCGTTCCGCGCGATCGTGCAGCAGCTGCGCGCGCAGGAGAAAGAGACGATCAGCACGCTCAACGTGTTCCTGCAGGTGGTGCTGCGCCGCGTCTCGGGGCTCTACGTCGAGAACACGATCCTGCGCTGCGGCTGCTGCGACGTGGCGCGCAAGCTCGCGTTCCTCGTGCGCAACTTCCTCGAGTTCACGCCGAGCGCCGGCGCGCCGCTGCGCGACGTGTCGTCGTCGAGTCCGCCGAGCGAGCAGGAGCGTTGGATGCGCAAGCGGCAGCTGTCGGAGGTGCGTCCGGAGTGTGGTGGCGCGCTCGGCGACGACCTGGAGTCGAAGAAGGCGGCGCAGCAGCAGCAGCAGCAGCAGCCGCTGTTCCCGTCGCGCGGCGACCGGTCACCCAAGGCGCGCAAGCTGAGCAGCATGGGCGAGTTCTGCATCCCGACGATCCGCAAGGTGGGTCTGGACGCACCGAACGGCGCGCCTGTGCCCACGAGGCGCCGCGTGTTCGCCGAGGTGGACTTTTGAAGCCAGCGAGCGTGCAGACTTATTTAACTAGGGAGCCTGGGGAAGGCGAAGTAGACGCAGCGGCCGTCGCCGAGCCGAGACGCGCGCGCGTGCTGCGAACGGAAGCGGTCGCGCGCGCGTCCGTCGGCGGGCAGGATTTAGAGAGGAGCGCGCATGCGTCTCCATATTATTTATGATATTATTATAAGAGCATTTCTTTTCCACCACACAGCCACACACACACACTTTGTATCTGCGCTTCGATATTCACGAGAAGGATTGCGGCAGGTGAGGATGCCTCGCAGAGATGTTTACACCCAGCGCGCATGAAGCCTGGGCGAAGAAGCAGCTCGTTGGCAGTGAAGCAAGGCAGTCGAACCAGCGATTCTCACACATGTGGCGTTCTGAGAACAGGGCGGCTTCGCTCGCTCATGTTTGCCCATTTCCGCCTCTGCCAGCCGCAGGATCAGACGCCGCCGCGTGCAGGAAACGAGCCGAAGGAATCTCGGCTCGCCATAAAGCGGGCGAAAAATGCGCTGCGGTGAGTTGAGGCGAGCTGAGCGCACCGAGCAAGCGCGTCATGTGCGAGATCCGCGCCAGGATCAGATGCGGGGCTCAGGTGCGCGAAGGAGATCGTTGCCTGCCTTGCCAGGCTCGTGCAAGCGCAGGTGTGAGAGTGTGAGTGGACACTGACATCCTCAGCCAAGGCCCTTGACGAGCACTAGCAACCCGCTCAAGAGAGACGGAGAGCCCGGCGCGTGAGGGCTGATTGCCATCCATGCGTGGCGCCGCTGACGCATCAGCATGATCACTATGCAGGCGTCGGCGCACCGTGACCTGCGTGGCCTCTGCGGTTCCGAATCAGCACCGTTGCACATGCACCTGTGAGTGCTCGTGGCCGCGTGCCGCATCCCACACCCGCCCGCCATCTGCCCGCAGCGTTTCGCTTCGTGCTTCGGGCTCGCAGAAAGGAGGATCGTTGACTCGACGCGAAGAGCGGCGGCGTCTGGTTCTTATGCTGCCGACAACCCGCGGCGATCGCTGCAGTCGCTCGCGGATAAAAGCGCCAGGGCGATGACACATCCCTGACGTGGAGTTGACCTCGTCGGGATGCGCTCCACAGATGATCGCGCATCCTGTCCACAACTCCGCGGCCAGTCGCACTTCGCCAAACAAACGAGCAGCCTCTGCTGGTCTCCGCGAGGCTGACTGGGAGGCACTCTCAGCAGCAGATCGCCCATTTCCTTCTCTCGCGAGATCCGATCTCGCGAAGATGGAGCAAGATCGTTGAAGACCCACGCCCGTCCTCTCGCGCATGCTCGTTGCTTCTCCGCTCTGCTGTCTGCGAGCACACGAGGTCAGCGGCAAACAACCATACCATCAACGCCAACGCAAGAGAAGAAAAGTGTCCGCTTTGAGAGAAAACAGCCGCCGCCCTCGTATTTCTCTTCCTTCCTTACGCTTCCAGCACCCTTGGATCCCCTGAGCAAAGACAAAGTGAGAGAGCAAAGCGCGTCTGCTGCTTCTGCACCACCAGCTCCTCGCTCTTCCTTCCTCTTCTTCCCGACCAGCAGCAGAACGACCGAACGCAAACAAGCCAAAGAACGCACTCCACGCCAATCTCCACGCTGTGAACCCACAGAGAGCCGCGCGAACGCGATCGAGCTGTCTGCCTCGAACGCCACCATCTCGACGCCACGCTGGCTTCACTTTCACACGCAAACGCTCATCAGCGCCGCCGAGTAATCGCTTTCCTGCCGTCATCTCGCTCTCCTTCTCTTCTTCGTCTTCTGTGGTCGCTGCTTCGTTCCTCGTTGTATTGTCTTCACTTTCTCGCTCCATGCTCATCGGTCGGGCTCCAGGCTGCGAGCGCGTCTCCTCCGGGGCTGCTTCCCTGCGCTCTCGCGCGCGCATCAATCGTCTTCCATGGCAGCCGAGAGCGATGCTGCTCTCGCTCACGACAAAAAGTTGTCGACAAAAAGCAGCACCGCTCCTCGACTGCCACCAGCGACGAATACTGGACGCGAGCCGCTTGCCGCCACCCGCCTACTTGCAGTACAGGTTGCGGTCGATGACTGGAGGAATCGGACGGATCTCCGTGCCGAGCTCCTGCTCAATGCGGTACAGGTTGAAGCGGTCGTCGTACGTGATCATGTTGATCGCGAGACCGAGGTGACCAAATCGCCCGGAGCGACCGATGCGATGCAAGTACGTCTCCGAATTCTTCGGAAAGTCAAAGTTGATCACCACGTTCACGGTCTGGATGTCGATGCCGCGCGTGAACAGATCCGAGCACACGAGGTGGCGCGTCGCGCCGTTGCGGAACTCGTGGAACACGCGGTTTCGGTGCGCTTGGTTCATCTTGGCGTGGATGTAGAAGCACGAGTAGCCCAGCTCCGTCACTTTCTTCGCCAAGAGCTCCACGCGGTTCACAGAGTTACAGAAAATGATCGATTGGTTGATGTCGAGCTGCAGTGTAGAGTAGAGAGAGAGAGAAAACGAGAGAGCATATAACAATCATCAGTATCAACCGCATGCCAAACTGCAGACAGGTAGCCCGCAAGAGCTGAGCGTACCTTGGAGAAGAGCGTGTTGAGGCAGTGCACTTTCTGGCGCTCTTCGACAAACGCGTAGAACTGCGAGACACCTTTCAGCGTCAGCTCGTCCATGAGGTTGATTTCGTACGGGTTCTCGATGAATTTGTCCTTGAACGCCTTCACGGTGACAGGGAACGTTGCGGAGAAGAGGCAGATCTGGCGGTTCTTGGCGGTGTGGTTCAGGAGCTGCTCCAGGAGCGGCTGGAATTCAGGGGAGAGCAGCTTGTCAGCTTCGTCCATGATCACGGTGGAGCACTGACTCAGGTCCGCGACGCCCTTGTTCGCCAAGTCCATCACGCGACCCGGGGTGCCGACCAGAATGTGCACGGTCTGGTACAGGCGCATGATGTCGTCCTTCAAGCTCGTGCCGCCCGTGCTCACCATGCACTCCACGCCCATGTGCTTCCCGATCTCTTTCACGATCGCGGACGTCTGCAGCGCGAGCTCTCTCGTTGGCACGAGGATCAGCACTTGGATGTGCTTCTTCGACGTGTCCGTCTTCTCTAAGCACGGGATGATAAATGCAGCAGTCTTGCCCGTGCCGTTCTTCGCGCGCGCCATCACGTTGCGGCCCGCCAGGATAATCGGCACCGCTTCTTCTTGGATCGGCGACGGGCGCTCAAAGCCCTTCTCGAAAATGCCCATCAGCAGCTCACGCTTTAAAAAATAGTCTTCGAATTCGTTGCCCTTGACGTTCGTCACGTCTTCCGTCTGCACGCGCGTGTCCTTCTCCGGGCGCTTTAGCGTGTTCTTCCAGTCTTCCTCGTCGCCGCCGTGGTGCTGCGCGCTGCTCGAGATTGCTTTGCTCGCCATTGTTTCGTTCTCGCTGTTGTTACTGGGAAGGGGAGAGAGTTGGGTTGCCTTGCTTGGGTGCTGGTGTTTTCTTCGCGTCTCGTCTGGAAACAAGACACTTGGTGGTGGTGGATCAGGCGCGGAAAATAAAAAAAACTGGACAAGCACGACACGCAAAGGGGGAGGACAAGCGTTAGTCGTGGTGTCTCCATGTGTGGAGCGCATGCAAGGTCTCTCCATACAGACGGCAGCGCATTTGCGAAAAATCCCCCTGCGGTTCCGCATTCCGCATCCGCGCAGCAACAAACGACCGACATTCCGCGTCCATGGCAGCACCACCAGATGCGGAACGGCAGCGCGCAGGGATTGCACATGCGCGCACACACATGCACGCGCGAAGCGTCCACTCACAAGACGCGCAAGCACGCACGCTCACAGCAGCATACACGCACAATCGTTCACACACATGCAGCACGATCTTTCTCCCCTTTCGCCATCGTTACCGCAGACTTCCCGTGCCGTCTGCTGCACGCACAGCAGCAGCAGCAAGCAGCCGAGTGGAAACAGAGCATGCGTAGGTAGTAGACACACGCACAAACACACAGGAGCATTCACATGCACATGCACACACATGCACACACACACAGAGCCGCTGCCTCTTGCACGCTCGTACCTGTTTCGGACGTCCTTGAGCTGTTCTCTCGAGTAATTTTATGGGACCACAGTGTGTGGGGCGGGGGAAGGAAAGGAAGGGGGCGAGAGTGAGAGCGCGGCGAGCATACAAACTTCAAGAGAAACGAGATTTGACCAATCCGAGCCGCGGAAACTTAACGAAGGATACTTTTCGCCCTGAAAGGACAACTGTTCGTCCTTTTCGGGAAAAAGCAGGGCAAAAAGCGAAGCGTTGCGGAATCAGGGGTGTCGCATGAAACTGCAGGTTGAAAAGCGGCGGAACGCTCCAGCGGCCTCCAGTAATGCAAGCGTGCGTGCACTGACGACAGACACAGTGCTTTGTTTGCAGATTGACTCGCTTTGACTGGGTAGGTGCATTAAGCAGGCTCCATCAAGTATAAACAGGTGCAGTAAAGCGAGTTGAAATCTTCCAGCACAACACACTCCATTTCCGCCACTTCCGACCACGCAGAGCAAAGTGCGAAAATGCGCGAGATCGCTTGGCAGCGCCTCGCCTGCACGCCTGCTGCATGCGCCAAGAACACGACAGCCGAGCGCATCCACGGCAACAGCTCAGAGTCACGAAATACATCCATTATCACTATTCATATGTTCATTGCTTTTGTTTCTCTTGTGTACGGGTGTTTTCTGCTGTTTTCTTCGTTCGCCTGCGCTTGAGCTCATCTGCATGCGCGCATGTGTGTGTGTGTGTGTACTTGTTGTTTTTCTCGCCGCTCGCAAATGCAATTCTCGCGGCGCTGAGTGCTGAGCTGGCTTGCGTGCATTCATCATACGTGGGCTCTTCCTTCTGCGTCTCTTCACTCTTCTCTTTCTCTTTCTTGGTGACTTCTTCATCGCCTTCTTCATCGTCGTCATCGTCGCTCCCGAACAGCGGCAGCTTCCAATCGCTCACTCGCCTGGGGAGGGGGGTCGCTACTTTAATATGGCTGCAGCGCAGCACTGGACGAACTGGATCGTCGGCGCTCCATCGGCTGCGAGAACTTGCGCTCCGAGAACATCTCCGGCTCGCCCGTGCGGCGGAACCCAAAGCCTCGCGTGCCGTCTGGACCCAGCGCCTGTTTGTACAGCGGGTTTGCTCCATTCAAGGCAAGCCCCGGTGGACCAGCAGCGACATTGATCGAAGTGCTGGTGTTTGGAGGAGAGCTGCTCAGCCGAGGCGACGACAGGTTGAGCTTCGGACGCGTGCCAGTCGACGACGAGCGCGAGCGGAACTGCTGAGGAGGCTGCGCGCCGACGGTCGCAGCGCGGTTGCGGCCGCCCTCCCAGCGCGTCTGCGACGGCGAGAAGTAGTCCTTCTGCCCGCTGCTGCTGCCGCCGCTCGAGTTGTTCGCGTCGCCTGCGCCGGTCAGACTCGCTGGTGGGCGGAACTCGAGCTTCACTTTACTGGCATACTTGCGGCCGCTCTTCTTGTTCTTGCCAACCGTGAACGACACGTAGTCACCCTGTCGGATGTCGATGTTTCCGTCTTCGTCGGCGATCAGACGGAACGAAATGCACGCCGAGTCTTGACGCGTCGGCGTGATCAGACCACCGGCGCCGCGGATCGAGTACACAATACCAGTGTTCACCTTGCCTTCGCGGAGATCCTCGAGGCCCTCGCCGACCTGCTCGACGTGCACGGGACGCGCGACGGCGTGGGAAGCAGACTTCGCGCGACGACGGTCGCCGCCCATCTCGACGGGGAACATCTTCTGCTTGAGCTTGTCGCAGTTCGTGCCGTCGAACAGCACCACCTGCATGCCCGTGCGCCAGTTGTACTGATCCGAGAGCGTGAGCACCGCGTGCTTCGCCATTTCCTCGTCCACAAACTCGATGATCGCGTACGTCTCGCCTGCAGCGATTGGCGGCTTCAGTACGGCGTTGCGGCCCGTCGTCGTGTTCTTCTTCAGCAGGCGCAGGTACGTGATCTCGCCGCAGCCCTGGAACGTCTCGCGTAGCGACGCCACAGACGCGTCTTCCGGTAGGTTGTACGCGATCGCCGTGCGCGCCAGCTTGCCGTGGTACGTCTGCTCGGCCGCGAGTGGCTCTTTTCGGCACACCATCGTCTCGTCCTCGCTGAGGAGCAGCTTCGTCGACAGCTCCAGCGCCTTCTTGATCTGATCAATCTCCGTCGTGAGCTTCTTCACGCGGCCGAACGAAGCAAGCAGATCCAGTTTGACTGCACAGCACACACAAGATACACACACGCAATCAATCCATCAGTCAGTCAATCTGTGCGCGGATCATTCCCAAGCAGCGCTACGCCAATGCACAGCAGCAGCACGCACCGTATCCGTCCATGTTCATGTTCTTGAGCAAGAACAGATCGCCGAGCAGGTTCTCATCGCAAAAGTAAAACTCCAGCTGGTCGCAGATCGTGCGCAGGAACGTCGCCGGCAGCGGACCGCCGGACGCAAGCGCCGCAGCGACCGCAGCGGCCTCGGCGCTCATCTTCTCGCCGCCGTCCGTCGGCTCATTCTCTGGCTCCGCTGTGTGCGTGTTGACGTGCAGCGACTGCAAGTCGCTGATGAACGACCCACGTAGCGACGGCACGCCCGAGCCGATCGCGCCGGCGGCGTTCACCACCTGTGCGTCCACAGGAGCCATGATATTCAGCGCAGACGGGGGCAGCGGCGGCTGCTGCACTTGCGCGGGCGGGAGGATCGCGTCGACCGAGGCAGTCGCAGTAGCAGCAGCGGCAGCGGCGGCGGCCGAGTCGTCCGAGAACTGCCACGTGGTAGCGAGCGACGTCGGGGGGATCGGCGCCGAGAACGATCGGTTGCGGCTGATCGAATAGTATTGTGACGCCAACTGCGCCATGACGTCAAAGCCCTCGCCGGGCGTCGAGGACGCCGAGGACGTCGCTGTCGGCGCAGCGGATGGAGGCGGTGTCGGCGCGTTCATGCTCCTCCCACTCTGATGATCGGCGAGCCCCAAGTGTCGCGTTGTGACTGCCGCGCTGACCGGGTCTTGAAGCGAGAACGCGCTGTCAACGGCGCCGAAGGTCGAGGATACGCTGCCGGTGGCGGACAGGGACGAGGACGCCGCTGCCGCTGGTCGTCGAGGCTGCTGCGAGAGTGATGGCGCGAGGCGGAACTCGATCTTGTCGAGGGGAGAGGCGGTGGCGTGCCCGGCGCCAGCTGTTTCCGGGTACGAACCCGCTCTCCGCGAAGGAGGAGGATACTCTCCACTCGCTTGTAAAGACGGCGAGGGGGAAGCCGACGATGATGCAGAGGACATGGTCGCCATCTGGTGAATCCGGTTCTGAGCCTCGCAGTGGATCTTGCTGCGCGTGCTTGCTTGCTTTCCGCACTGCGCAGACAAACCTGCGGAGGCTGGTAAGAAGCAGGGACCAAATATAGATGGGTGCGGCTTAGTTCACAGTTCACTCGGTAAGCGCCAGCGAAAGGAGCGGCGGGACGACGCCGACCGCATGGATTTGGTCCAGCGGTCGACACTGCCGCGGCGTTCTCTCGCATGCACAAGTCAAGTTCCGTCCTCGCGGCTGCGAAGATCCCTTCCTTACCTGTGGTTGCTTCAAGCAGATGGGAGGGGATCGATCAATGGATCGATGGATGGAATCAATCACTCGCCGCGCAACCTGCGATGTGGTGATGGATGGATGGATGGCCGAGCTGCACAGGTGAGAGAGAGAGAGCGACGGATATTATTAGCCACACACCAATGTCCACACGTCCACACAGAGATCGAGCCGCGCGCGCTTACGCTGCTTCCTTCGTTGACGGTGCGAGAGAATGCGAGCGTGCGCGTGTGCTGCTTCGAAAAGAATCCACAGAACAGAACGCCGCGCAGGGGTCGACTTCAACCAGCGGCGCGCTGCGGACGCGTCGACGCTCCGGTTCGCACGGCGGGAATGCGAGTAGGAGGAACGCCTGCTGCTGAGCGCGGACGCGTGAGAGAGAGACTCGGGGCGGGCAGGCGGGCGGACTCGCGCACTCGTGCAGAGCGAGGGAGCGCGGCAGACAGACGGACGACGACGGGGTGCGTGCACTAAGGAGCGCTCACTCAGTCTGGTTGTGACGGGAGACGCCGGTCTCGGTCACGCAGCGAGCGAGAGAAGCGTCGAGGGCCGAGGCGCACACAGATGCCAATGGCTCGCGCGCTCTCTCTCTCGGTCCGACACCCGTTGCAACAAACGCGCGCATACAAAGCACCATATTAAACGGCGAGAGCGAGCCGACACTCGCTCGCTCGCTTTTTTGCGTGCGGAAAAATTCCGCTGCGAGGCGAAAAACCTTGGGTGATTGTTTCGTTTTCCTTCGCGAGGTTCTGCAAGCTATGTTGTCTGGCAGCCACCAGCGCGCGGCTCGAACAGGGAATGGCTCGGGAGCGGTGCGGAATTTTTGTCGCTCAAAACAGGCTGGCAGCTTTTTCTTCCTCGAGCCAACCGCTGTTCGCAGTAGTTAATTTCGTTTTGAATTGGTGACTTTTCGATACAGAATCCAAGTGAGCGGCTTTTTCATTGCCCGGATTTTGCTGCGTATTTTAAATGTAGCTTTCGCTGCGAAGGCTGATTAAACCTCGCTCAATGCTCAAAACCTCGCTCGCTCGCTCGAGGTTTAGCTCGTTGACGCAAGGTTTTCCAGCACTTCAACTATTCGCTCGCTCGCTCGCTTGCGAGAAGGAGTGACGTGGACAACGAGCTGGCAAAATGGAGCGAGTGCTCGCGACAGGAATGCGCGAGCATGCATCCACCTTCGTGCGCGCAGAGAAGCTCGCGGTTTTATGGCTAACAAGACGCACCCACCCACGATCACCGAGCGGCCGTATAAGATTCGTCTGCTGCAAAAAGCCGCGTGTCTCGGTGCTTCGAAAGCGTCCGCGATGCGGTTGCTGCTGGTTGCCTGGCTACGAGGACAACGGCGGCAGCCTCATTGTCGCCGTTGTGGACGACGACGCGGCTGCCGCTGTCGCTGCTCCTGTCTTCGTGCCGTTGCGTGTGGGCTGCGATGTCTCATTACTACCGTTGTTGCCTTTCGAGGAGCTCTGCTCAAACGCGAGCGATCACAGCACGAGAGGTGAGGCAAAGGAATGGCTCACTCCAACCCGACGGCCTCCACACACACACACATGACGAGACGCGTACCTGCTGGCTGTAGCTCGACACGATGTAGTCGAGGTCGACTATCCGCGACGCGATGACCTTGAGCAGGCTGTGGATGTACTGTGCGACGTCCATGTCCTGCTCGCGCAGCACGGGCAGCTTGTCGCCGAGGCTCAGCCGGCACCGGTTGTACAGGTTCGTGACGGTCATGACGATCTGCCCGGACTCGCGGCTGCGGTCGTTCGAGACGCGGTCGTTGCGCTGCCGGTCGAGGTCGAGCTTGAGTGCCTCTGTGCGCAGCCCTTCGAGGTGCTGCTGGTGGCTGGAGTGTGCGACGAGAAGCGTGTGTGGTTGTCAGCGTTTGGCTACTAAGCATCGCCGAGCACACACAGAGCACGCACCCGTGGATGTTGCTGTTCTGCACGAGCACGAGGTTCTGCATCTCGACCTTGAGCGCGCGGATCTTTTGCCGCAGCTGATCCGTCTGAACATACAGAAGAGAGCGTCATTTGGTGAGCGCAGTCGACTACTGATAGAGATCGACACTGATACATCAACGAGAGTCTTCCAAGACGCACCTCGACTTCGGCGCCTCGCACTTGGCCCTTCAGGTCGTTGTTTGTGTCCACGAGCGTCGCGTGGCGGTTCAGGATGTCACCGATCTCTTCGTACTCGCCGTCCGAGGCGTCGACCGTCGCCTCCAGGTACTGCCTGTACTTCAGCAGTTGATCTGAGGCAACAGGCAGGCGTCATTGTGATCCACGCTCGTTAGCGATGCACAGCCAATCGTCCAGCATGCACAACTTAGGAATGGACAGCAAAAACACATACACACACACCTCGCTTCTTCTCGAGCGCCTCGCGCTCCTTCAGATCCTTCTCGAGCTGCTGCATGAGCTGCCGCTTGCGCTGCTCGTTCACCTCGGCGAGCCGGTGCTCCGTCTTGGTCTTGATCTCGGCGCGCGTGCGCTTCGTGTCGTTCTCCTTGATGAACTTCTCGAAGCGCGTGACCTGCTCCTTCATCTCGGTCTGCTTGCGGTCGAGCTCGCGCTGCCGCGTGTCGCACGCCTCCATGCGCTGCATGAACTCCTCCTTCATGAAGTCGAGCGCGTCGTCGATCTCGCGCATCTCCTTGCGCTTCTTCAGCAGCAGCGTCGACTGAGACATCTGCGAGACGCCGGACACCACGGGCTCCATTGCGTTGATCTCCTTGGCGGGAAACTTGGAGCTGCACGAAGCAGGAGCAGGAGCATCATTCACGCACCCAGACGCTGTTAGTCCACAGCACACAGCATCACATCGCAACACGCCAGCAGACGAGTTCGTACTTTCGGATCCGTGCCTCCGTGAGGAACACGCCGCCGCTGTCGCTCAGCATGCTATTGCTGTTGTGGTTGCTGTCACCCATCTTGTACGGTATGTGTGTGTCTCTGACTGCGCGTGCTGCAGGTTGTAGAGATCGCCTCGACGCAGCGAGGTGGGAAGCGCCGTTCAGCTCGACAGCGCACACGCGAACAACGGGAAGAAGAGCCTCACGATCTGTGGATCACTCGTGCGAGCACAGCAATCGCAGACGCGCAGCATGTAAAGTTAGCGAAATGGAGAGAGAGAGAGAGAGAGAGAGAGAGAGAGAGAGTGCGCGCGCAGGAGCATCGATCTCGATCGTATAAATACATTCAGCTCACCCATTCGCTGTCAATTTTGAGCCTCGTCAAGCCCCAGTGACGCGCTCCTGCTATCTGGGCGGTGGCTGCTGCAGCGGATGCGTCGTGGGCACACTGGAGACCACTCGTGTCAGCACAGTGCGCTCCGTGCTTGCGGCGCGTACACAGAGAGTCTCCGTCGTCATCCCGTCGGCGCATCGTGCTGTTTTGCGTCGCAGCTTTTGAGGATCGATCTCAGAAACCGCACTTTAACGAGCGCACACACTACCACCTCGATGGGTCCTCAATTGAGGCGCTGGACGGTGTCGTTCTCAGCACACTCGTTTCATTGGCTGATAACAAAGTGAGCCGGCTTTGATTCGCTGAAACTGCGGCAATACTGTTGGTTGGTCTTTGCCGACCACTCAAGAGGCAAACGACACACGAGCTCCAGCACCAACGCGAGCACCAGCGAGAGCGAGCTCACCAGGCGCGTCCAGTCGGCCATCGTACGTGCGTGCACACCCTGTGCAGACAGAAACGACTAGACAGCAGCAGCAGCAGCGATGGAGTTCGAACCCTCAGTCGCAGTGTGGCGCAGTCGCGGCGACGGCGCCGTGCTCGACGTGTCGGCGGTGAGCGGCAAGGACGGCGGCAAGCTCGTGCTCATCACGACGCGTGAGGAGGTACTCGAGTACTGCACGCAATCGCGCAAGTGCCTGAACCACTGGACGTTCCGCGCTGGCAGCAACGTGGCGCTGCGCCTCGGCGCCGTGCGCAATCCGCAGTCGCAGGTGCTTTACGGCGTGCGCGGCGCCAAGAAGGCGAGCCAGGCGGAGACGATCGTCGCGTGGCGCAACTCGGACCTCGAGGTGGCCAAGTGGAAGAGCGCGGCGCTGGGCGAGAAGAGCGCGGTCGCGGGGCTTTACGTGCACCCGCGGCTGACAGAAGAGGTCGTTGTCGTGTTCGAGAACGGCAAGTTCGCGGTCTACGACGAAGACCTCGTGAAGCTCCTGGACACCAGCGACGCGCAGCCAGCGAGCGGCGTCGAGGACAGCATCGACGGCCAGGTGGTGTGGGCGTCGCTCGCGTCGGACCACCGCAACCCAATGAAAGGCTCGCTGTTCCTGTCGCTGCTGGTGAAGGCCAAGGCGTCGGCGCAGTACGAGCTCACGATCTACCAGATCTTCTCGAAGAAGGATCGCAAGGACGCGCGCATGGCGGCGTCGCTCATGGCGCGCCAGCGCATCGAGCTGGACGGCTCGGCCGCCTCGAAATCTGCGGAGATCGCGTCGTCGGCGTTCCACGCCGAGACCTTTTCGTACTCGTTCGTGTGGTCCACGGGCGAGTGGCAGATGGTCGCGTTCCAGCACGACGCGGTGAGCAGCGCGCTGGAGTGGAAGTCGTCGCACCAGGTGGCCGCATTCTCGGCCGAGTACACTGTCCCGTCGTCGCTCACGCCCGTGAACAAGAAGCGGAAGCTGGCGCAAGCCGCGTCCGCTGCGACAGGTGCGGCCGGCGGCTTCATGTCCTGCAACGTAGGCAACTTCAGCTACCTGGTGGTCTCGAGCGCGTCGAATCCGAAGGCACTGACCGGCTGGGACGCCAAGTTCGGCGTGCAAGTGGCGTCGACCGAGATCGACGTCAACGCGTCCGAGTCGGACTCGGCGGACGCCAAGAGCGCTGCCGCCGTCGGCTCGATGCTCAAGCTGCTGAGCTCGCTGAACGGCGACGTGGTAGTCGCGGCTTACGAGTACGCGGTGTTCTTCGTGAACGTGAAGAACAAGCACTCGACGCTCGCGAGCGTGCTCGGCGCGTCGTCGGCGGCGGCGTCCACTGGCGCTGTCTCGTCGGCGCCGAGCCTCCCAAACAGCGCGATCAACTGGAGCGACGTCGCTGCGACGAAAACCGCGGACGCTGTGAGCGGCTGGAAGGAGCAGTTGTGCAGCGAAGGCGCAGTGGAGCTGCAATTCATCGCGGATCTGTCGGACCCACTCGTGACGGCCACGACGGCGCAGTTCACCAAGAAGTTTGACGAAGCAGTGAAGAAGCTCGGTGGCAACAACAGCGAGCTGTCGTACCGGTTCCTCATCGCCGTCACGAAGCGCTGCGTCGAGTCCGAGAAGCTCGGTCTGTGGACGCCGCTGAAGGCGATGATCGCGTCGAAGCGGCTCTCGTCTCGCGCGGTGCCAGCGCTGCTGTCGACGCTCATGAAGCACAGCCAGTACGAGCTGCTGGAGCTCGCGATCGTGCACCTGACCGACATCGACGAGCGCTCCATCGTGCGTCTGCTCAAGTTCTTCATCCGCAAGCACCAGGACAAGGCGCTGCTCGCGTACGTGGCGGCGAGCAAGAGCTCCGAGAAGGGCGGGAAGCGCAAGAAGGCGACGACCGCGGAGGCTGCTGATGGGAGTGAGGCTGTGAGCGCGAGCGAGCGCTTCGTGGTGGCGCTGCTGGGCTTGCCGGCGAACAATGTGTTCCTGCACCACGCGATCCGCGAGCTGCAGCTCGACGACGTGCTATTCCTGCTCGCGGTGTGCAAAAAGTTCTTTTTCGCGCTCACGATCGCGTTCGAAGAGGACAAGCAGGCGGCGCCAGTGAGTGCGAGCAAGAAGGCGAAGAAAACGAACGGCGCTGCTGAGAACACCTCGGCGTTCCACGCGCTCGTGTCGGCGGCGGCGTTAGAAACCCTGTACTTTACCAAGCTGCCGTCGGCGTTCCAGTTCTCAGCGTGGATCTGCGCGCTGATCGACGGGCACTTTGCGCAGCTCGTGCTCGCGGCGTCGAAGGACGCCAAGGTCGCGCAAGGGCTGCAGACGCTCGACGCGCTCGTGCAGAAGCAGCTGGCGTCCTGCGCGCAGTTCGAGACCGTGCAGAGCGTGCTTAGCAACTTCCTCTCGGGCGTCAAGCTCCCGCAGGCGCACGGCATCCCGGACTACTCGATCGAAGAACTCTTGATTTAAAACAGAACATACAGTGCCTTTTCCATGTGATTGCTTGTATCGTATCGAGCTATCAGGAGGCGGGCAGGCTGACTTCACGAGGAGGATCGTGACAAACGGGAGGCGAGGACTGTGTGGGTGGACACCAGGACGCCACGAGCATAAGCGTCGCGAGTGGAAGCATGATGGGAGGAGAGGCTGATTAATAGACAAGCGGCCGTGCGTGTTCGCTTCGGATACGACGTGCGCTCGCCTGCGAGACTCCGCCAGAGCAGCAGCCACGGCCAGTGATACTGGACTCAGAAGACTGACTGGTTGGTGCTCGCGGCGGCCGTCCTCGTAGCCAACTGGTAAGGGACGCAAGGTGTCACAAGCGCCTTCAGATATCGCAGCTCTCAGCTCTCGAGAGATGTGGATGTGCGAACTAGAAAACTCCGAGCCGATCGAAAGGTGATCGATTGCGCACGGCATGCAGTGGCATGACAAGTGATCGTTGGCTGCAGCGGCGAGGCATACAAACTGCAAGTCTAATTGCTGAAACTTGACGCGGAGATCCGAAATGAGCGGATGCCGAGCGAGTGAGGGATGCAGATTGCATGCATGTCCTCTCGCACATCTCGCACCCTTCTTACCGGATGAAGTATACAATCCGTTCATCGAAGCGGTTTCCACAGTCGATCGCTCCACTGAGTGCTGATGCGTGAACTTTAGACAGCTGCGACAGTAGCGCGTCGCTCGTCAATCGACGCTCCGAGGAAGGATCCGCGGCGAGCGTCTTGCAATTGTGGCTCCTTCATTCCGCATCATCCGTCCCCATCGAACCGGATGCCTCCAGCCTCCGAGGCTCTGGACGCGTCCGTGCGGAAGCTCTATTGCCGAAGCGCCTGAAAGCAGAGCGCCAGTTCATATCGAGCGACGCTGTTGCGCTCGGCCAGCGCGTGTCTGGGCATCGAGGGCTGCCTATCGTCCGATGTCTGTCCTCCCGGCGTCGATCCCGGCATATCTCGAGCGTTCAGCGACTTCAGTCGATCTGACTGGATCCTATATCCCTCCCTCCCTCTCTCTGTCTGTCTATCGGTCAGTCTTGTCGACGTGTCGCTCATGGCTTCGGTTCTTTTCCGCAGACGCACACGTGCGCCACAAAGCGCCATCTGGCCGCGCTCCTCCGGTGTCCAGCACCCACTCACCTCCGGCACTAAAGTCCGCCACTCGCCAGTGTTCTGAGATATCCCTGTCGACCACCGCCAGCTGGTTTCATAGCTCACATGCATGCTGCCTTGTGTCCGTCGCTCTTCAGAATCCCCACGCACCCGTCTGTGTGTGTGTCTGACTGAAGGTGGACTGGACACGGCACTGGGAGTGGCTACCTCCCTCCCTGCCTACCTCGACCCTCCTGTCCTGAGCCTGCCCTCGCTCATTGAGCTCTCAGTTTGCAACTTCCCACGTGCCTCGCACCTTCCCGCCTTCCTCCACACACACATCCGCACCAAAGCAGCCATGGTCCGCGTCTTCCTCGCACTGAGCGCCTCGATGGCTCTGCTGAGCCAAGCGGCCGTAACCTTTGCCACCAAGGTCACCTTCACCAACAACTGCGCGTACTCGATCAGCCTGTACGACAACTCCAAGACCGAGAGCATCGCGCAGGGCAGCTCGACGACCCGCGAGCTCGCCGCCGGCTTCAGCGGCATGTTCCGCCACGGCACGGATACGCAGGCGACCTTGGCCGAGTTTGCGGTCGTTGGCTCGAGCACCTGGTACGACATCAGCGCCATCCCGCCAGGACCGGGCAACTGCAAGAGCTTTGCCGACTGCAAGGCTGTGACCGGCAAGAAAGGCTTCAACGTGCCAATCGCCATCACGCCCACGATCAGCAGCGGCGTAAGCGCTCCGAGCGAGTGCAAGACGATCAAGTGCGAGGCCGAGGGCTGCTCGGACGCGTACTTGTACCCGAGCGACGACCTCAAGACGCACAACTGTCCGTCCACGGGCGTCGAGTTCACGGTCGCGTTCTGTCCAGGCAGCCAGAGCACCAGCTCGCCGACGACCACGCCAGTGCCAGCGGCGACCACTGCCACGCCGACCACCGCTACGATGTCGGAGATCGGCAATGACTACCAGAGCGGCGTCGTGTCGGCCGGCTCGAGCACGCCATCATCGTCCTCGACTCAGACGTCCACGTCCACGACGACAAGCACCCAGACGGCGACGAGCTCTGGCAACAGCACGTCGCTCGCTGGCGCGACCATCAAGTCGAGCTTCAGCTACAAGGGCGTGCTCGCGGGTAACGTCGCCGGCTCGTACGACATGGTCACGGCAACCAACTCGTGCACGAAGAAGAGCGTGTCGCTCAACAGCCCCGTGGGTCCGCTCAGCGAAGAGGTCTCCATGGTCTTCCGCGGCCCGATGGAGATCTACAACATCGGCGTCTTCACGGCGTCGTCGTCCACGAGCGACTGGAGCAAGGTCTCGTCCTTCAGCGAGGACGGCACGACGAGCAACCTCATCTTCATGAACAACCTCAACGTGGACTACACCACGAGCAAGAAGAGTCCGCAGGGCTTCGCGAGCACCGACGGCGCCAAGAAGGCGTCGAGCGCCACGACGTTCTCTGGCAAGCTCGCGGACGCGTCGAACCCGACGAACATCTACGGCGGCGCGGGCGTCGCCACTGGCGCCGAGGTGAACATCATGCTCCCGAAGAAGTGCAGCGAGGACGGCACGTGCAAGGGCTACTACGACGACAACGGCTACCACGGCTGGGACGGCGGCAAGAAGATGTTTGTGACGAAGGTGAAGATGCCCACGGGCAGCTCGCCGAACCAGCCGGCGATCTGGATGCTCAACGCGCAGGTGCTGCGCTCGAACCAGTACGGATGTAACTGCCGCGGCATGGGCGCCGTCGGCGGCTGCGGCGAGCTTGACATCGCCGAGGTCATCGAGACGAACGCCGCCAAGGACAAGGTGTCGACGCACTACTACTTCTACGACGGCTCCCACCCGGCCGGAGGCGACAACTTCGCTGCACGTCCGACGGACGCGGCGACCACCTACGTCACGATCATCGACGACTCGGGCGAAGGTGCGATCAAGGTGATCGAGATCGGAGGCGACGACTTCGACTTCAGCGCCAGCAGCATCTCGGCCGCCACGATTTCCTCGTGGCTCAGCGCCTCGGACAAGAACCTGATCTCGCGCTAGACTCGATTTGTCTGTCGCGATCGAAGGGTTGTCCAGACACGAGTGGTAGCATTGCGTCTAAGAGAGAGAGAGAGAGAGAACAGCTTACGCGAGACTGGATTGTATGTAAAGGGCTAATACCAAGCAGCAACGATGTAGACTTCGAACTTGGTGCTGGTGGCTGTACCGGATTCTGGGCTCGGACGAGCGTGCGGCGCATGGCTCTGGACAGTCTCGAGTCCAGCCCGTCGACTGAGTAAACTCACGGTAATAGCGGGGACAGCTCCACGCGTTCAACGCCAGCACTCGGCATGCGTCGAGAACGAGTCGATCGTCCGTCACCTTCTTCCGCTTCACGCTCGTCGTGCGAAGGATTTTCGCGGCTTGACGGTTTAAGCGCATCTCTCTCTATTCGCATAAAGCTGTACAGTGGGTACGCAGTATCACGTAGGTTTCGACGAGAATTTGGATGCTTCATCTTGATTTGAGTATCGGCAAAACGAGCATAAATTCAGCCTTCAGTATCGGACTTCACACAGCAGAACCGGTCATTTACGCCTGTGCCATTTGGACAAAGCAATCGAAAAAGCTGCACCGCGAAAACGCCGAACGAGCATTCGAGTGGAAGGCACGGCGCGTGCGTGGCGGCAGTCGATCTCTCCAGCTCCATCTCTGTCGACTACTGGTGCTAACAGACCCGTAGGCTCCGCTGCGCGCCATGGAGCTGCTGTCGTCGAACCGCCAGGAGGCGATCCGCCTCATCCGCGAGCAGCTCCGCTGCCTGCTGTGGTATATTTTGTTGCCGTTTTCATTCACTCGTCCTGCTGATGCGCTGTGGCCGAGTTCGCACGCCGTGCTGATTGTATGTGTTTGTGTGTGCGTACGCGACGTGGTATGCGGTAGCAACGACATCTTCGACGACCCGCAATGCCTCGACTGCAAGCACAACTTTTGTCGCGAGTGCATCTTCGTGCACCTGCGCAAGCACGAGAGCAAGTGTCCGACGTGCAGCATCCCGATCTTCCCGAGCGAGATCATGCGCAACCAGTTCCTGCAGAGCATCTTGGTGGCGTGGAAGGTGGTGGAGCAGGAGCTGAGCCACCTGGAGACACATAAAGGCTCGCTCGGCATCACAGTCGACGATACAGACCACGCGCTGCAGCTCGGCGGCTCACAGTCGCTGCTGCCGGCCGCGACACATCGCAGCTCTACTGCGGCGTCGAACGCAGCAGCTGTAGGCACACCGTCGAGAGGTCCCGTGGCGAATAACAAGTGGAACATCGACACGAAAGCCATCTTGAGCGAGCAGAAGCAGCCCAAGCGCGTGACTGGCGTCGCTGCAGCGTCACCCGTGCGAGCGAACGGGACGAGCGGGAGCTCTTCGCAGACAAATGGCGGCGAGGCGCCATGTCCACCGACGCAGATGACGCAGATGACGCAGATGACGCAGATGACGCCAGGCGTAGCGAACGGTGCGGCATTGTGGTTTTATCTGCTGCGTGTTGCTAGCTGTGGTCTGTGGAGGGAAGTGTCATGTTCTCACGTTGCACTTGTTGTCTGTAGGCGCAAGCCCAGTGTCGCGTCGACGGCGCAGCGTCTACTCTCCAGCATCCCAGGGTCTCGCGTCGGCGTCGTCTCCAAGCAACAACAACAACAGCAGCAGCAGCATGGTGATGCCGACGCAGGAGGTGGAGAGCTACCTCGAGCGCATCCAGATGCAGAACAAGATCTTGAACGAGTGGGAGCAGAGTCGCAGGCTCAGTAAACATCAGAGCCAAGGAATCAGTCAACAGAGTCAGAGTCAAAAGCGGCAGACGACGCCGAACGGCAGCAACAAGGCTAGCGGCATCTCCGCCATGGGCAAGCTCATGAAGAACTGGATCACCGCTGGTGCCTCTTCCCAATCAGCAGTAGACAGGAAGCCCGCGGCGCGCTCGCTCTCGGCGCTGATCGACGCTGAAGCAGAGGGCAAGAAGCGAAATGGGCACCACCATCGTCACCAGCACAACGACGACGACGACAACGGAGAGGATGAAGACGAGGACGAGTCCGAATCGCAGACGCAGATGCCGCCCAGCGGATTTATGGACTCGCCCGATTTGCTCGCGCTCTCGAACGGGTACGCGTTGCCGCATCTGAGTGCGTTCAACCGCACGGGCATCATTGGCGGACGCGTCGCTGGTGGCCGCACTGGCACTGCCTCTGCTGCTAATGGTAGCAAGACTGGTCTGGAAGGTGTCGTGTCGTGCACGTCCAAGAACCCAGCGAAGCGGAAGGCGACAGCAGCGCGCCAGGTGATCGTCGCGTCGTCTCCACGGCGATCGACGTCGTCAGCCACTAGCTCTCAAAGCCGGAAGCGTGGAGCCACCGTGTCAGTACCTAGCTCCCAGAGCGTTGATGCAAATGGTGATGATGATGATGGAGACGAAGAGATGAAAGGCGATGACGACGATTCGCAGGAGGAAGTGGACGACTCACAAGCTCCGGTTGCTGGCAGCCGCGGACCCCACTTTGACGTATACTCACGCAGCTCTGCGGGTTTGAAGGCTGCTGCTACCGTCGCAGACGCTCTCCAGCGACGCAAGAAGCAGCGCGTGAGCGAGGACTTTGGCGGCGCGATCACCGCGTTTCGCTCACAGCAGCAGACACAGCAGCAAGCGCAACCTGTGGGGAGGCTGTCGTCGTTGAAGGCGCCAGCGAGAGGCATCGCCAATGGAGGAGGCGCATCGACAGCGCTCGCTGGGAGAACTGGCGTCGCTGCTGGCGTCCTATCGTCTCCGTCTCCTGCAGGCTTCCTGTCTCCGACCCAGACCCTGTCCCGACCGCCGCTGTCAAGCAGCGCGCGGCAACTGGCAGCCGAGATCCGCCTGTCCACCAGCTTCACGCTCGTGGCGACAGATCTGACAAGCTCCGAGTGCAAGCGCATCTCGACCGCGTGTTCGCTGCTCGGCGGACGCTTTGGGCTACGGTTCGATCTGCGGCCGGACCCGTCCACCGGCGTGCTCTGCTCGAGCGTCACGCACCTTATCGCCAAGTCCGTGAAGCCCGGCGAGCGGCGCTGCAAGCGCACAGCCAAGTACATGCGCGCGCTCGCCGAGGGCTGCTTCGTGATGGATTACTCGTGGGTCGAGGCGTCGCTGGAAGCCGGCAAGTGGCTGCGCGAGGACGACTTTGAGATGTTCGGCGACGCGTACAGCGACTCAGTCGGCAAGCCGCGTGAGAGCCACTTGCAGCGCCTGCGCACGGGGCGGCGCAACGAGCTCTTCCTCAAGTTCCGCTTCGTTCTGCTCTGCGACGAGGCCGAGTTTGACTACCAGATTGAGACGCTGCAGGGCGTGGTGGAGAACTTTGGCGCGACCGTGATCTCCACGACGCAGTACACGCGGCTGAGCGGCGAGCGCCGCAGCCAGAAGACCCAAGTGGGCATCGTCGGCAAGTCCACGGAGCCTACGGCCGCGAAGCACAAGTGGCAGCAGTACCAGATCCCTATCGTGCGCGTCGCCTGGCTCTTCGACTGCATCTCGCACCTCGCCGTGCTCTCGTACGACGAGTACTATCCGTACTAGGCAAGCGAGCGTCAGTGCGTGAGCGTTAGTGTGTGAGTGCGAGTGAGGCAAAGGGCATAGAATGAATGGGCACGAAGCGCTGGTCATGGAGCTCCTGAGTATTAGAGACTGGGATCGCTGCATGTCCTTTTATATTCCCCATAATACACACCACCACCGCCACCGGTGACGACGACGACGAGGTCGCTCGCTCGCTCCATACAATACGCACGTGTGCTGGATCTACACGCGGCGCGTGCTGCCGTCCACAGGCACTTGCATCTCAAAGATGTCGAGCTGTCCCTCGTGCTTCACTGTTATCAATCAAGTAGAGACACACACAGCGTCAACACAACACCAGCCGCACATTCCACACTACTCGTCAATACGCACCGGCGATGTTGATGTTGGCGCCGTTGGCCACCTGGATGTGTCGCTGCACGCACTCGAGCAGCTCCTTCTGTAGCGCCTGCAGGTCCACGCCCGCGAGCACCTGCGAGCCGCGCTGGTGCGCCAGGATGATCTGCAGCCGCTCCTTCGCCACGGACTTGGACGTCTTCGCGTTCGCGGCGGCGACTGCGCTCTCGGACTCGCCGAAGAGCGACGCGAGCCACTTGCGCGCGCCAGTGCGCGTCGCTGCGCCTGCTCTCGACGCCATCTCCCCTCCTGTCTGCTTGGTCCGTCGCCTGCTCTCTCGCTCGCTCGGGGCGGATGTCTGCGTCACGCGTGCAGCTCGATTTCGCGTGCGTGGACGACAATCGAAGGTGTTGACGGGAGATTTGGAAAGGGGGGAAGTTGGGATACTTATCCTAAAATTTGTGGGTAACTGACGGTCATCCCTGTTGTATTTGTTGGTTTGCTGCGAAACTGGCAGCATGACATGCCATTTGTATGAAACCCTAATTCAAGATTAGAGACAGGATTCTCGATATTCACCATCGCAGAATGGTCACCTTCGCCAGAGCTCATGAGACGAGCACGAGACCGAGGAGAAGCGCTGCCTGACAGGGAAGCAACAACTACGAAGACGAAAGAAATGGAGGTGGGGCTATAGGATGAAGGTGTCGTGTTGGAAATGATCAGATAACTATGAAGTCACTGGATCCTTTAATTGCGAGAGCAACGTTCCAAAACGGATGCCGCTCTCTCACCATTGTGAGGTTTCCTCATTTCATTTCCATGCGATGAGCTACGGCTGCCTCCTACTCGTGTAGGCAGGCATGTGTGCACGCAGCGCTCGCGCGTACCGCATCGAGGCGCATTGCGGGTGTGGAGTGGAATATTCAGACGAATTAAAAGTTACACTGGTTTATCTCCACGTTGAGGAATGCGTTCCTCTGTCGGACAGGGATAATTTCTGTCATCACCATATCTCACTCGCTCACACTCGCCACAACGCACACGCACACGCACATGCTCATGAATGCTCACACACACGCACACGCAGATATACAACTACTACAGGCTGCAGGAAGTGGTCAGACAAGAGGGAGTGACCCCTCGGAACATTTCTCTTCATCGAATAACTCGAAGCGAGCTGGGTGTATAATGTCATCATCACACATCCACACACAAGCAATGCATACGCACGCACACACACACACGCAATGCAGATGGATGGAAACGTTCATGCCGAGTCCTGTTAAAAACCCGGTCGGTTAATGCACTCAACATAACAAGAGTTAATACTGTCTGGGGCGGCGACATACATTCTTTGTAATCATCACGTTTTCCGATAGAGAGGCGACACCACACACGCAACACATGCACACACATGAACAGATCAATGCACGCTCGCGAGCACAAGCACACACAGACGCACACGACTCGACCCGCTCTCGCTCGCCTGTCGCGCATCCGCACTCACCACGGCAGCAGCTGCTGGGTCGGGTGGGCTCGAGGATGCGCAGTCGAGCGGTGCTGCTGCCACTGCTGCTGCCGCTGCTGCTGTTGCTGTTGCTCAAGTGTCAGGGCTGCTGCTGCTGGCGAAGGCAATTCGTGACTGCTGTGAGTTGTGGCTCGGTCGCAGCTTTTGCTCTCAAAAGCAGCTTCGCTCGAAACGACCAAGAATGACTGGCTGGATGAGACTCGAAACGACTGGCTGGTTGAATGAGCACGAAGAAATCTTTTTTATTCGAGAATATAAAGCACTTTCTCATTCATTGCGCAATGTTTCATACATTGTCTCCTGCAAAGTGTGCCACTCAAATAGAAGCTTAATAAAAAGCATTTGTGATGCCATCCGGTTCATTTTCAAACCAGCGGCTCGGACGGACCGAGCTGAACCGTACACTCATGACAATCTCGACATCGCTTTTGACAAAACTACTTTTCTGCTGTCTGTCAAGGAAAGTATTGTTTCCAACAAAATGTTTCTCACACAAATCGACCTCAAGTGCCATCACCCAGCCTCCTTCGCCAAAGCTCTCTCCGACAGCGCGTCGTCTCCAGCAAACCCTCACCGGTGAAGCGAGAGACCTCTGAAGAGGATCTGATGGATTGCTCAGACGTCTTCCGCTCAGTCGTACCGCATCCGTGTCGTGGCAAATACTCTCACTTGCCTCTGAAGGATGCAAAGCTGTCGCCAGAGTTCGGCAAGCGGGGACGTGGCTACCAACTCGTTGTCGCGAACGAAAGGCAGCGTGTCGACCCCTTGAGGCAAAGATCCTCCTTCTGCTTCGATCAGAGTGCAACACAACCACGCAAATTGCACAACAGCAAATGATGAAAAGGATACTACCGGAGTAAATGCAAAATACAGCGAAGACCAGCCGCCACCTCCACTCCGCCGAAACGCGCCACCTCTCGTCTACGTGAACTGCTCGAAGACGCGCTCGAGGGATAGCTCGCTGATGCTGTACTGCGCGATCGCGAACGTGCTCTTGCTTGATTCCATGACACCGAAGAGCGCCGCGAGACCGAACGCGTCCGTGCAGCTCGTCTCGTACACTGCGTTCGTGTTGCTGCTGCTGCCGCCGGCGTTCTGCAGATCCACCGACTTGACCGCTTCGCCCGACTGCCACGTGATCTGCTGCGCGAAGAGGTGCTGCTCAAGCGCGGCAAAGTCTTCCTGGATCAGCCACTCCTTCACGAACTCGTCGATGTCGATCACGGTGACACCAGCGCCACTGTTGTCGTGTCGGAGCTTCGTGAGCACGCCAGCGATCCAGTCTTCGCGGTGCGTCGGGTTTGGAGCCACAACACCCAAGTTCGTGCCATCGTGCGCAGCAGCAAACAACGGGCGATACTGCTGACGGCACAGGTTCCACACACTCTCGAGATCCTCGGCTCGAAGCTGTCCTTTCTCGCTCAGCACCACTCGCGCGCCTGGGATCTGCACAACAAAGTCGCGCGCCACGCTCACGTATTTGCTCACACGCGCAGGCGCCAGCACGACCGCACTGTCGAGACGCAGGCTAATCGACACGCCTCGCGACGCGTGCTGCTTGAGATCCGGGATGCTGCCGCACCACACGAGGTTGCCCTTGTACAGCACGATGGCGTTCGCGCACACGGCCTCGGCTTCTTCCATGCTGTGCGTCGTGAACAGGCAGCTCGTGCGGCGACTACTCTCGCGTTTCTCGTACAGAACCCGCCACATGAGTCGGCGCGCGACGACGTCCACACCGGCGGAAGGCTCGTCGAGAAGCAGCAGCGACACCTGGTCGCTCAGCAGCGAGAGCGCGAGCATGAGGCGGCGCTTGTTGCCGCCGCTCAAGTTCACTGCCGCAGTCTTCTCGACCGGGAAGAGATCCAAGCGACCCATCAACGATTCCACCATCGCGCGCTCTTCGTTCGCACTTGAGCGCTGACGCGAACGCAGGTGATAGAACAGCTCCAGGTGCTCGCGGACGGTCAGGTCGCTGAAGAAAACGTTCGTCTGAGGGCAGTAGCCGTACCTCATGCTCACCTCCTTCGGCTCCAGCGTCACGTCAAAGCTGTCGATCAGCGCTCGACCCTGAGTCGGCGCTGTGCCGCCAGTCAGGATCTCAAACATCGTCGACTTGCCGGACCCGTTGACGCCGAGCAGCGCCACGCAGTCGTTCTTCTCCACCGAGAAGCTCACATCGTTCAGCGCCACAACCTGTCCGTTCTGGTTCAGTACCGCCGGCTCGCTCTCTTCGCCAGTGTCGGCATCGCCGCTGAGTTCTGTCGAAGCGCCACGCGTCGCCGCTTTCTTCGGATTGAACACTTTTGTGACACTCAAGACCTCGACCAAGCTGTTGTGCTTTGCGGACTCCATGTCGGTGGAACTGGGGTTACCAGGTACGACGTCGTAGCCTTCGCCACTCGCTGCTGCTGCTGCTGTCGTCGAGGAAAAGCCGAAAGCTCGCTTCAGTCTCTCCCACCCAAGCTTGAACTTGTGCGAGACGAGCGTCGGGTACATCTGGTTCTGGTCGAACGCGAGCAGCAGCAGCGAGTACAAGACCGCGCTCAGCAGGAGCGCAGCGAGGTGGCTCCCACTCACGTCCCAGTCCCACACTGACGGAGTCTTGTCAGGAGCTCCAAACGCAGAAGTCATCAGACTCACGATGTCTCCGTCACCAAACCCACCACCGCCGCCACCACTCTCCAGCTGGGCAGACAATCGCAAGCACTGCGATCGCTGCGGCGCGAACTGGACGGCCGAGACGTCGATCACCAGCATCCCAAACGTGAAGAACGGTAGGAACTGCAGGAAATACGAGATCGTATGCACTTTCACGCACAGTCCTGGCGCCAGCGACATGCCCCACACCACGGACACCGCGATGATCTGGAAGAACGACGCGTATGACATGAACGACTGCGCCGACGAGTGCGACGAGAACACCAGCGACAGCAGGTACGTGAACGGGAGAATCGCGATGCCGAAGCAGACCATGCCGACAAACCAAACGAGCAGCATCTCGTTCGGCACGGACGACGTGAACGCCAGGATAGTGGCCGTCACAGCCACGGCTGCGACCTGGTAGACGGCAAAGTCGAAGAGGAAGTTGGAGAGCCAGTAGAGACTCGACGTGGCTCTCGACGCCAGGTGCAGGTACTGCTGTCGCTTGAGTCCACTCTCGCGCTCTTTCACAATCGGCGTGACGTAGTACGACACGATCGAGCTTATGGTGAAGAGGAGGTAGAACGAGAGGACCATGCGGCTCACAAAGTCTGCTGTCGGGTCGGCGCTGTCCGAGAGCTCAATGCGCACCTGGCCACTACTCACGTCGGCCTCGTCGTCTGCTGTCGCATTGACGCTCGACGAATGCTGCCGAAGCACGCCGGTTTTGACTGCAAGTCCACACGAGCTGTCGGAGTCCGCTGTCGATGCCGATGTTGCGTTCGCCATGTACGTCTTGAGGGTTCTGCAGTACGCCTCAGAGAGCATCTCCAGCCCCACTGGAAGCGATCTCGAGATCGTCTTGTTGTAGAACAGCGAGTACTCGAAGCTCCCGAACGGGAACTCAGCGGACGCATCGGGCGGTTCAGGCAATCGGATGCGCGAGATGTACGCAGCAGCGAAGAACGAGGTTGCGTTCTCCTTGGTGATAATCGCATCGAGCATGCTCTGCTCGCTTTCAGCAGCGCGGTAAACGAACCGTCTCGGATCCGGGCTCACGTGCTTCAAGAGTTCGTGCACTCTGTCCGAGAGCTCTGGCTCCGAAGACACCAAGTAGAACGACGACGATGATGCAGACAGCGGAAGCGTCGTCAGCGTCTCGATCGACCGATCTTCCACCGCCAGGTGCTGCAATGTGGCGAGGATGATCGCAAAGAACGCAATCGGAAACACGTACTGCGCGAAGATCGCCTTCTTGTCCCGCAGCGTCATCTTCCCGCGCTTCACGCACAGCGCTCGCAGCTGCGAGGCCATGATCTGGAACCCCGAAGCTCCACGATGCACGGCATCCAAGCCACGGCTCGTACCGTACGACGCGAGTTCGCTCTTCACGCTTGCAGCTCCTGCCTTCGTCTTCTCGCCAGAGTCTGCGACGTCGTCCTTCGCGTGGTAGTAAACGGACTCGCCCTCCGTCACCTTCACAAACACGTCCTCCAAGTCGGTCGCAGCAATCGCGTAGCGCTTGATCTCTCGTCTCGCTCGCATCGCTTCGAGCTCCTCAAACAGCGCAACGAAGCTGCTCTCCTTGCCCTCCGTCAGCTGGATGCGCGTCTCCCACTTGTTGTCGCTCGCGAGCGTCGCCTTCGGCACAAACTTCTGCACGGCGTGCATCAGCGACGACGTGCTCACTCTGCGCTCGTCATTGTCATCGCTCCCAGAGCCGTCTTCGTGATGCACGAGCGTCAGCTTGTAGCCCACGCCAAACTGCTCACGCAGAAACAGACTAGAGCCGCAGCACTTCAGTCGCCCGTCTGCGACAATGCCGATGTTCTCGCAGAGCGCTTGTGCCTCCTGCATCGAGTGCGTCGTCAGGATGACTGCGCGGTGAGCCACCGCTCGTTTCAGCGCGTCCCACGTGTCGAGTCTGGCTTTTAGATCCATGCCTGCAGTCGGCTCGTCCAGCAGCACGACGCGTGAGCTGTCCAAGAGCGCCAGCACGAGCGAGAGCTTGCGCTTCTGGCCGCCAGAGAGCGTCTTCGACAGCGCGGCTTGCTTCTCCAAGAGCCCGAACTGGCGCAGCTTTGCTTCCCACGTCTCCTGCGCAACGGTTTTCACGCCAATCGCATTCTTCAGCGCGCACACGAGGTACAGGTGCTCTTCGACCGAGAGCTCGTCGAAGAGGATGTTCTGCTGGAAGCACACGCTGAGGCTTTTGCGGATGGTCTCTGGGCTCTTCACGACACTCGCCGAGCCGCCGACGATTGCGTCTCCGCTGGTCGGCGACAGCATGCCGCAGAGAATCGACATCGTCGTGCTCTTTCCTGCGCCATTCGGACCGAGGAGACCAAAGATCTCACCTCTCTTGACGCCGAACGACACGTTCTTCAGCGCTTCTTTGCCGTTCGGGTACTTCTTTGAGAGCGAGTTGACAAACAGGATCGGCTTGAACTGGCGCACGTACTCTCGCAGCGGCATCTCTCGCAGCGTGTCGTCCTTGGCATTGTCAAAGTCCTGTTGCCCGAGCTCTTCTAAGCCCAGCAGCTCCGCATTCTCGTCGCTCAACTCCGGCGCCTGCGCAAAGAAACTCGGGAACCAGTAGGATGGCTGGAAGACGAAGTACCACCGGTGTTGCACGCCGTAGGTTCGCGGGAACACGTTCTCCAGGTACCAGCCGAGCAGCAAGTAGCCTGCGCTCTGCACCACCATCGTCTGGCACGGATTGCGCACAGTCGACCACGCGATCGGACGAATCGCACCGGTGATAGCGTCCAGCCCCATGATGTCTCGCAGCGCTGCCATGAACACCACCGGCGAGCTGATCTCCTCGAGTCGCGACACGACAAAGTCGAGCACGACGGAGGTGTCCATGACATCTTCGCCGGCCAGCGAGCGGATGAATGGCCCCGCGCCGAGCACAAAGTACATCAGCGAGGCAGACGCCGCCGCAGTCTTCGCTTGGTTGAAGATCGGTGTGATGCTCACGCCAAACAGCAAAATACTGCTCGCAAACGTCACGAGCAGCAGGAAAAAGTACCATGCGCTCGCCTGCGTGGCGACGAACATCGTGCCGCTCAGCAGCACGGCCGCGATGACGCTGAGAGCGATCGACGCGAAGAAGTAGAGCAGGAACCAGCTGACGAGCAGCACCATGGGCTGAAGACCCATGATCAGCATGTACTCCTTTAGCTGCTTCTCCTTCTCGAGGACGATGTCGCGGACGAGACGGACGTACGGCCACAGGAAAAGGTACGCCATGAAGAGCACGATGTTGCTCTCGAGCTGACCCGCCACGGTGGTCTGTGGTCGCTTCGGCAGCGTCGTCACGCGCAGGTTGTGCAGCTCGTCCTTCTCGTCCAGCTGGCGCGCGAGATGCGAGAGGTAGTGGCGCAGCTTTTCTGGGATGCTGCGACTGCTCACGGCTGCTTCGCAGTCGTGTGCGCTCTTCCCAAGCGGAGACGGCGACGAGAAGTCGGTCCAATCGAGCAGTGACAGCTTCAGCATCTCGCTCACTGCTCCGCACAGCGTCGCTGGCGACTGCGACGGATCCGTCGTGTTCGCGACAGTGGCGGCTGCTTCGTCTGCGTCTGCGGCGTCGCTGCGTCTGCGCAGAAAGAGGTTCATCTCGGACTGGAGTGCAAGGATCCCTGGGAACCGGAAGTACCGCTTGTTCTCGCCCGCGATGTACTTCAAAAAGTACTTCTCCAGCTGGTCGCTCGGCGTGCCACTGTCTTGGGTCACGCCTTTAAGAACGAACACCATGAGCTCCAGGCTCGACGCCGCGTCTCTCGTCGGGTAGCGCACATCCACTGACGCGTACACGGAGTGGCCGGACTGAGCTGGGAACTTGCGCAGTAGCTCGTCGGCTTGCTGAGTGCTCATCGCTTCGTCTTCGAACGGGATCATCTTGGCCACGTCACGATACGACGGGATACCGAGCTCCTCCGAGCCGCGGTACTCCCTGCTCATCATCGTCAATATAATCACAACAACAAAAAGCAGCGTCAGATACAGATTTCAACATGCTCACCCCCTGACGCACACACACACACAAAAGTAGCAAGAGGGAGAAATGAACCCACCTATCAAGAAAACCCAGGAACTCGCGCGTCTCGGAGCGATCCAGGAACGCCAGGCTCTGGTTCGATTTCGCGAGCAGCAGCGGCAGCACAGTCATGAACATCACGCTCGACACTGACGGCACGTGCGCGGCTACTGTGCGCGCTTCCGCGCTCGCACGCTCTCGGTTCGCACGCTGCTGCAGTCTCTTCATGTCCGGCGTCACGAGCGGCAGCCAGCGATGCTTCCGCTCGAGCTCGAGTCGCGCCTGATCCTGCTGCGTTGCTGTCGCCAGCAGCACCATGCGCGGATCGCCACCGCTACCGCCAGTTGCAGCAGCTTGCGTGCTCACACCGTTCGCGTCCATAGCAGTCGGCCCTCCAAAGACGAAACCGGGCGAGACGTTGACCTCGCAGAGCTTCATGATGAACACGAGCAGCAGCGTGAGCGGCAGGAGGATGTCGGTGATGAGCGCCGGGAAGAGCCACTGGCCGCGCGCCGTGCGGAAGCGGTTCAGGCGGCTCTCGCGCTGCTTTACGCGCCAGTTCTTCCACAGCAGCACGCGCACGGACGCGCCGACGCCCGCCATTCTGCTGAGTCTGCTTCTGCTTCTGCTCGCCTGCGGAGTGCGCTTGCGAGAGCCGATTCAGTTGTGATGAGAGAGAAAAAAGCTCTGGCGATCTCACGGGAAACAGAGTCGGAGTGTTTGTGCTTTCGGTGACGGAATGCGTGTATCTCCGCAAATATCCAGGACAGCTGTCGAAATACAAGTGATGCTTGGAATGGGTTTTGAACAATGAGAAGTGGAGCTCTTCGCAAAGCAAAATGGGTGCGATTTTTGATTCCATGCCGGTCTGGGAGCTGGTGGCAGCAAGCGATGGAGAGGATATGCGGGCGAGAAAGAGCTGGAATGATCGCGGTTGCCGGCTGCAATAGGCGAGTCGCGTTGGACTCAGATGCGCGGCAGGAAGCGCAGCACGCGTCGGCGGTCTTCTCAGCAGACAGCCATCGCAAGGATGCAGCTGCCTCGTCCTATCGCACCTTGCACCGCTCCTTAGAACGATTGATTGGTGCAAAGGGTTTCTATGAGGCTTGATTTGCAGCGCTGAGCCTTACTGCGCGTCCTGGGGGAGCTTGTAGTGGCTGATCTGGATCTCCTCGCCCACGTTCGCGTAGTCGCCAGCGAAGCGCTGCGAGCGGAAGTGGCGCCAGCTCAGCGGCTTGTACTTGGGCTTGTCGTTCGCGTCCACGATCACAGGCGCGACGATCGCGTCGTACGATGGGTTGTAGAAGAACGGCGCGGAGAAGCGCTCATGCGAGCCGTTCGCCAGCACGCGGTGTAGCGGCGCGGCGTACTTGTCGTTTGACCAGACCTGGATCATGTCGCCGATGTTGATCACGAACGTGTCCTTGATCGGCTGAATGAGGTGCCACTGTTTGGTCGCTCGGTGGAACACCTGGAGCGACGCCACTTCATCGTCCTGGAGCAGCACTGTCAGAGCGCCTGCGTCGGTGTGGTGGTATACGCCCATGGTCTTCTCCGGGTCTGGCGCCACCGGGTAGTGGTTCAGCCGCAAGAAGCTCGAGTTATTGTCTTTCGCGACATCGCCCTTGGACGCGTCGCCGCCGTTGCTGTGGAAGAACTGGTCGAAGAAAGTCACTCGCTCGCCGAGCGCCACTGCGAAGAGCATGAGCAGACGGCGCGAGATGTGCTCCATGCGGTCGAAGTAACCGACCATGCTCTGCTTGAAGCCCGGGAGCGCAGCCTCGTCGAGCCACTGGTTCGCGTCCTTGCCGATGCGCCTGTACACGACGTCGTTCGGCGGTCCGTCCTCCTGGGGACCAGCAAAGTCGAAGCCTTCCTTCCAGTCAGTCTTGTTCTTCGTGAGCTCGTCGTCAAAGTACCCGCGCGCGTTCTCGACGCTGCGGCGCACGTGGCTCTTGACCACCTTCGGCAGCGCGAAGAACGCGCGCATGCTCTGCCGGAACGCCTCGAGCTGCGCGCGCGCCATGCCGTGGTTCGAGATGTAGAAGAAGCCCCACTCGGTCGCCGCGGCGCGCAGCGCAGCGATCGTGTCGCGCACCGGCCCGTCTGCAGCGAGCAGCGTGGCTTCCACCTGCGCGTCGTCCTCGCACGCCATGAGCGCGCCGATGTCGATCACCGGTACGCTCTGCAGCGCGTTGTCGTCGCCGGCGTGCTCGCTGCTGCTCATTGCTCTGTCTCCTCGTTGCGCGTTTCTGGAATGCGATCGCCAGCATTGACACGCAATCCTCGAGGCAGCGAGAGTCGTCCATTATACAGCAATTTGCTTGTCCCAAAGAGCCATACTTCATTCAAGATACATTGATTGATCTGGACATCCTCGACTTCTCGCTGGCATTGTATTGCATCACAGTCAGAACGAAGCTCATGCGGACTGCGAGAAGCTGGCCACGCCGCCTTGCTTCCCAGACGCTAGTCGAACGCTCACGAGCTGCCTGCTTGTCAATACTGCGAATACTCGTCAGTCCCATCGAGACGGGGCTGCTCTCACCGACAGAGACTGCATTCGGAGTCCTTCACAAAAGCGCGATGCCCTGGCGATCGGCTCCTCCCTTCTTCACAGCGAAGAAGCGAGTCAGCGCTCCATGCAGCCAATCGAGCGATCCTGCGCGTCCAAGTCACGCTCACGACCACCAAAGGCGGATTGCGCAGTGCTTTTCAGCTGACATCATAGTCACTAAAGCGGAGATTAGATCACTAAACGGACTATTTTGCCATCCGTTCACAAAACAAGGTGAGATGGACACCAGCATCGCGAGAAAGAGGTGACTTGGAGGAGGTCCACTTCAACTTGGCTCCATCTTTTCATCGCAATCAAGGCTTTCGAAACAACATTCGCATCCGCTCTCTCGCTCGCCATTCTCCAATTCGCCTCGCAGACGACACACAGCAGCAAGAGAGACCCAACGCAGCTGCCAGTGATGGGCATCGACCGCAAAGAGGCGCTGAGCGTGCCCGTGATCGACATCGGCGCGCTCATGGCGAGCAAGGACGACACGCAGGTGGAAGCCACACTGCGCGACCCCGAGGGTCCGTTCGGACAGACCATCGCTGCAGTCCAAGCCGCGGCATCCGAGTGGGGCTTCTTTTATGTCACCAACCATGGCGTGTCCGCAGAGGAGCTCGAGGTTTTCCGCAGCGCGTCGCGCGACTTCTTCAATCTGCCAAAGGACGTGAAGAACCGCATCCGCCGCCGCCCAGACAACTCGCGCGGCTACTTTGACGAGGAGCTCACGAAGAACAAGACCGACTGGAAGGAGGTGTTCGACATCACTGGTCCGCACGAAGACTCGCCGCCGAACCCGGAGCTCTACAAACGCCTAATCGAGAACGACCAGAACCAGTGGCTCGACGACGACGCGCTGCCGGGCTTCAAGCCCACGATCACCGAGTACTACGCCAAGGTGGAGCACATCGCGCGCCGCATCTTGATGCTCTTCGCCGTGGCGCTTGGGGAGCATGCGAGCTTCTTCGACCAGTTCTTCCACGGAACCAAGAGCGTCACCGGTCACGAGGCAGGAGACGTCCAGCCTACTGCTGGTCCAGCAGTGCACCGCAACTCGGCGATCTTCCGTCTAAATCACTATCCAGTGGCGCCAGACCCGGAGAAGACCATGGGCGTATACCACCACACCGACGCTGGAGCGCTCACTGTGCTGCTCCAGGACGATGAAGTGGCGTCGCTCCAGGTGTTCCACCGCGGCTCGCAGCAATGGCTCTTCGTGCCGCCGATCAAGGACACGTACGTGATCAACATCGGCGATCTGGTGCAAGTCTGGTCGAACGACAAGTTCGTCGCACCGCTACACCGCGTGCTCGCGAGCGGAGTCAAGTCGCGCTACTCGGCGCCGTACTTCCACAACCCGTCGTTCGATACGGTCGTGCAGCCGATCATCGTCGGGGCGAACGAGAAGCCCAAGTACAGACCGCTGAACTGGTACGACTATCTCCGCGAGAAGATCGAGGGCAACATCGCGGATATCGGCGAGGACATCCACATCAGCCACTTTTGCATCAGCGAGAACGACGACGAGAGCAACTGAGACGCACTGAAGGTACTCTAACGAACTAATGCACCTGCTCAATGAATACGACTGAATCGACTGATATGAATGACTTCGAGATGGCACACACATCAATCATTGATTCGTTCGCGCAGTGCCATACAAAAAGAGGATCGGTTGATTTGATGTTCTTGTACTGATGTAAGGATAACGAGCTGGCTTCATTCACTTGAAAGCTCGCACACGCAACGTAACTACTGCACTCTCTCACAGTCTCCGACTACTACTACTCCTGCTGCTGCTGCTCATCATCGTCGTGGATGCGGAAGTGGCTGATCTGGATCTCCTCGCCCAGATCCAGGTAGTTCCCCGCCACGCGCCGCGTCATGAACTGACGCCACGTGATGGGACTGTACCGTGGCTTCTCGTTCGCGTCCACGATCACGGGCTTCACCGTGGCTTCGTACGACGGGTGGTGGAAGAACGGCGCCGAGTAGCGCTCCTGCGAGCCGTTCGCCAGTACGCGGTGTAGCGGCGCGACGAACTTGTCGTTCGACCAGATCTGCACCATGTCGCCGATGTTGATCACGAACGTGTCCTTGATCGGCGGCACGAA
>JAADWH010000181.1:0-37228 GCA_023335995.1 Globisporangium nagaii
CCCCCCCCCCCCCCCCCCCCCCCCCCCCCCCCCCCCCCCCCCCCCCCCCCCCCCCCCCCCCCCCCCCCCCCCCCCCCCCCCCCCCCCCCCCCCCGCAGAGTGAGCACTGACGCTGCAGGCAGGCGAGACGATGCAAAGCTCTGTACCATGGCGCTAGAAGACGGCAATAGAGGCGCTGCTGTAGCGCCGCGCTGCGGCGATGGGAGCGAGTTTCGTCGCAGCAGGTCGCGCGGATGCATGAATGGCACTGCAGCAGCCACAAGACATCCGCACATGCCATCGTTAGAACAGTCTGTCGAGCACATTGTAGGCGCTCACAGCGAGCGCAAAGCGCAGTCGGTTTTTCGGCAGCGCTTCACCTTCGCCCATTGAGGATCTGGACGCTCGTTGCGCCGCCGCAGATACGTCGTGCGCTTCGTCTTCGCTATCACCAGCAGCGTCATCGTCATCGTCATCTTCATCTTCATTTACATCTTCATCTTCATCTTCATCTTCATCTTCATCTTCATCTTCATCTTCATCGTCATCTTCGTCGGAGAACTCGTCGCTTGTCTTGATGGCGTCGATAGCGCTCAGAATGCGCTCGCGATGGATTCGGTTCTTGACGCCAAAGTCGTTGATCAGGTCGCTCTCCGTCAGGTCGAGCAGCATCTCGCCCGTGCATCTACGCTGCTGAAAGCGTGGCTATAGAGAGCCACGAGCAGGTGACACAGCGGGAAGCTGTTAGCAGTCAAGATCACCATCAAGATATCCGATGCTGTACGCACCACGACTTCCGGCACGCCGACGTCTTCGTGAAGCCAGAGACACACGTTCTCCACGCTCCACTCCGTGACAACTGCGTGGATAGGCAGCATCAAACCAGCAACAGGAAGAATGTTAGCGACCATCGATGAGATCATGCAGAGTCCAGTTGGGACGCATGACAGCTTCAGTCGTACCTTGTGCAAGCGTCAGTTGGTCTTCATCGTCCTCGTCTTCGTCATCCTCCTCATCGTCTTCATCCTCTTCCTCATCCTCCTCCTCGTCAATGTCGTGGTCCTCGTCTTGCTCCGGTCCGCTACCAATACCTCCGAGCGCCGCGTGGCTTCTCATAGCACTGCAGCAGCAGCCAGGAGTCACAATGTCAGCACCAGCCACCGCTTTCCATATCTCCACATGATGCGCAGAAAGCCAGAGTCCGCACCTCGAAGCACTTGGAGCAACGCTCGTCGTCGCGGTTGACGCACTTGAAGAAAGCGCACTAGGCGATGGGGAAGGTGCTGCTGCAGAGACGCCTGCAGACTTTGTCAGCTGCAAAAGCGCCAGGTTGCGCCTCGCCATGCGCTCCGCCAAGCTCTCTTCGCCACTGTGATCTGCAAGCATTCCGCACACGAGGTAAGCCTTCACGTCCAATCAAACTCTCACATATCAAACAGAGAGCAGCGATGCAGTACCAGCTGACGTTGCTTGAGACGGTGCAGATGAAGAAGCGAAGACGATCGCTGGTACTGACACTGCTTTGGGAGCTGCTGCTAGAGACTGGGTCGGTGGATGTGGAGGTGGCGGTGGGATCTTGGCAACAGCTCCAGTCGCCACTGCTGCCGTAGTTCGAGACGATATTGCTGGTGGCGCCTGAGGAATACCACTGGCTGTATTGCCTGCAGAAGTAGATGGCGAAGTGCCGACCGCATTCGTCGCGCCATTTGAAGCAGCCGTGGGCACAAACTTGCAGTTCGTCGAGTGCGCGACGATCGAGTCGGCAGGGAACTGCTGGCAGCAGCGGATGCACTTGATCGGGCGCTTGGAGCAGCGCGCCGTGTGGCTCGCGAGCGCTGCCTGGGGCATCTGGCAATTGCATCACAGTACAACACAGCACGCACATACAAGAGGGTGAGCTTCGTGGCCCAGTAGTCGATGAATAGTGCCGCGGCTTGGGCAGCCGCCTCTTACGCTTTCGCTGCAGTGCAGACAGCTCTTGGCGCTCGTCTTGCACGAGGACTCGTGGCGTCCGAGGTCGCGCGAGATGATCACCATGTTGCAGTGCTGGCAGCGCTTGGGCTTCCAGTCGCACCTGAGCAGTACAAGCAAAGAGCGGTGTCACCGTTCAGCCAGTCAACGCATCACTTCTAAGCATGCCATATCCAGGCATCTCAATGTCGCCACGAACCCATCCTCGTGCGCGTCGATCTCTGTCGCTGGGAACTCTTCGTCGCAGAACTTGCACTCCGAAGGCGGTGCAGCGGATGGAGGTTTAGCACTCGAAGCTGGTGCGACTGCAGAGGATGGCGGTGGAGCAATTGGTGCTGGAGCAGCTCTTGGGGTGGTGGCGGTACTCGATTGCTGCTGAGAGGTAGCTGGAGATGGAGTGCTTGTCGAATGGACTGTCACTGTCGATGGTGCAGGAGAAAGTGTCGTAGTGTTGTCGCCCGCAGCACCGCTGCTGCTTGCGACGGTGCCACCACCACCACCACTGCCACTGGCGCTCTTGTTGGGACAGCGAGTGGCGAGGTGCTTGGGGATCCCACGCTGCAGGAACTTGCCACCGCAGCCGTTTGGGCACGGCACCAAGCGGCAGTCGCAGTTCTCGATGTGGTCCTGCAGCTCGGACATCTGTGCAGACAAACAAACACAAATGCTAGCAATCAGACAAGTGCCGCTCCGCCACAGTCTAGCATCGCGAAGGACGTGGAGCCTCTCACCTTCTGCCGACGAAGACAGTGCGGACACTGCTTGAGCATCTTGTCGCAGCGTAGCTCGTGGTCGAACAGATCCTGGCTCACGACGTCCGCGTTGCAGTGGCGGCACTTCTTCATGCTCCCGCCCGCTGCATTTGTCGGGATCGTCGCAGCGCTCTCGCTGTCATTCGCATTCACAGCATTGGCGCTCATATCCGATCTGCTTGCTTCAGTGCTGCGTCCATCATCTAGCTGTCCTCTCGAGCTGGACAATACGGAGGTAGACGATACAGAGGTGGGTACTCTGAGAGCCGCGGCTGCACAGCTACGCTCGTGAGAGCCCGCCTCGCTCCAGAGCACCTTGGTGTGGCAGTGTCGACACTCCTCTGTGCGCTTGGAGCACTGCGATGTCTCGTGCTCCTTCTGCTGGTCGGACCGAACGGGAAGACGGCACATGGCGCAGAGAACGTGGGGTGATGCTGAGCCTTGGGCGCGAGGTAACGCTGGCAGTTGTGGCGCTGCTGTCGCCACTGAGGGTGGTGCTGGTGGGACTGAAGGGTTAGCGATCGCCATGACTGGTTTTGCGTCCGCTTGCGACGCAGCTTTTGCCAGGACGGCAGGAGCCGTGCCAAAAGTGAGCGGTCCAGGCGGAGGCGGAATGGCACGAGGGGAGCTGGTACTCGCTGGCGAGCTCACTTTGGCTTCCGTTGCACTCGACACTACTGGCTTTGGCGCGAGCGGACTTTGAGGATGCGAGAACGGCGGCGGCGGAGGCGGTTTGTTGCTCACAGTGATGCCATGCGAAACACTGGAGGGCAGCTGTGGTGGGACAGGTGTGGTGGCTGGTTTCTGACTTCCCACAGCATTGATCGGCGCACTGCAGCTGATCGAATTGCTTCGAGGTCTCGGGATCTGTGGCTGCACGCGGTCAGCATGCTCTGCCTCCCGTGCACCAGCGTCGCATGATCTACTGGCGTTGCTGCTCGCTGCGTTTAGAGCTGGACTCGCCCCCGACGGGAGAGTAGACATGGACGCTGCCCGAGCCAACTGCGGGTGCGAAAGCGCAGTTTGGCGCTGCTCTGAAGCTTTTTGGACTGAGCTACCGACGGCGTCGTTGGTGCTGGAGCTGATGCTAGCCGCGACAGGCTGGCTTGCGATCGACGGCTCAGCAAAAGACTGCTGCTGCTGCTGTCGCAGCTCGTTCTCCTGCTTGCGTCGATTCTCCACGCGCAGCTTCGCCATCTCAGCCTCTGCAAGCGCACCTTTTGCAGTCGCAGCGATTGTCTGCTGGATCTTCTCGACTGAATCTATCGCTGCTGGTGGTGGTGCAGACTTTGTAGCAGGAGCAATATCCGCCTTAAGAGCCATCTCTGAGGATGCCGATTGCTGCATTGCACCTGCTGAGGAGGCTGGCGCGATGATTAGAGGTCGCGGTGGAGCCGCCACGCTTGCTGAGCCGACTTCGGTCTGCAGTTCTCTACGCCGAGCATCGCTGTCCACAGAGTTTGCATTCACTGGAGCTTTGTTCTCAGACGCAGATGGCGCACTGCTCTCCAGCTTTGGCGCTGGTACTGAAGCTGGAGCAGACGGCTGTGGTAGTGCAGCGGCAGCCGACGACGAGCTACTGGAGTACGTAGCCGGCGGCTGTGCTAGAAGTGGAGCTAGTGGCAGCGCTAGCGTTGCATGCTGCGATGTGCACTCTGCTTGCGGCTGTGGAGCAGCAGGCGACTGCTGGACGTAGTGAGGAGAAGTCGCCCAGTATGGAGGATGCATCTGCGCTGCTGCTTGAACCTGAGCTGCGTGCAGCTCCTGCGTTTGAGCGTGCACTTGTGCCTGGGTCTGCAACTGGAGCTGCAGCTGCATTTGTTGCAGCATCGACTCCATCGTCGCCAGGCACGCACTTGTCTTCCTCTCGCGGCCGTCGGCGCTGGCTGCCACTGGCGATCTCTTCTCGCTCTCCTTTGCTGCCGCAGCGGCAGTAGACACCTTTGATGCCGTCGTAGTGGACACAGCGAGTCCAAGTCGCGCCACGGATTCATCCAAAGCTCGGAGCTTTGCATCCATTTTCTCGCTCACGCCTTCATGCTGAGCCTTGAGTGCTGCTGTCGTGCTCTCGATCTGTCTGCTCACGTCTTTCTCCAGTGCGTGAGTTGCTTGCGCAGTGGCTTTCTCGATATCGCGGACTTTCGCCTCCAACGTTTCAGCAAACTGCGTCACTTTCGCTCGAGTCTCGTGTCCCACGGCGTGCACTTGGTCCTCTAGTGCATGGCGCGACTTGCGGCAGCTCTCCTGAAGCGACTCGAGCGCGTCTCTGCGCTCTTTCTGCTCGCACTCGACCATCTTGAGTAAGTCGATCTGCCGGTTCTGGCACGCAGTCGCCTTTGCGTCCACCAGCGAAGCGATTGTCGTCAGCATCTGCTGCTTGAGCTGCTCGAGGCGCTCGCTCGCGGCTCTGTCTCTTTCGCTGAGTTCGCTCTGCGCCTGCTGCTGCTGCATCTTGATCTGGGACTCGAGCAGCAGTAGCAGCGCCTTGCTGCGCTCTTCGCAGGCAGCATGCAGCTGCTTGCGCTGCAGTCCAGTCTGCTCGTCCTGTCTGGCTGCCACTTTGCTCAAGTGAGCGTCGAAGCTGCTCTCCAGATCCTTGGCTTTCGAGTCCAGACGCTCCTGCAACCTGAGCAGCAAGTCGGCTTTGAGCTCCTCCATCATGTCTGCCTTTCGCGCCGCCTTCTGCCGCGCTCTCTCGGCTTCTGCAGCCAGATCTTTGACTGCCGTCAGCTGTGCCAACTGTTCTTGCTGCTGCTGCTGTGCTCCGCGACCAGTATCAGCCAGCATGCTCATCTTGGACACGTGGCTCTTGAGTGCGAACACCTCGTTCCGCAGATCCGTAAGCTCGTCTGCCAAGCCGCGGTTCACTTTCTGGCTCAGCGCGTCAAGCAGCAGGCTCGAGGAGCTCGTCGTGCGCGTGATCTCGGCGATCTGCTGCGCCTGGTGCTGCAGATTTGCGTGGAACTGCGCCTTGATCGGCTCGATCGACGCGTTGAACTGCACGATGAGCTCGGCTCGCGACAGTTTCTCCTGGGACGTGGCGTGCAGCGAGTTGCCCTGCTCGCGGATCGCCGCGACCATCTGCCGGAGCTCGAGCAGCTGGTTCTCCGCCTGCATGCGCCAGGACTCGTCCTTGCCGCAGAGCGACTGCAGGTGGAAGCCGATGTCCTTCTGGGTCGTGAGCTCCTGGCGCAGCTTGGACTGCACCTGCTCCAGCGTGTGGATTTGCCGGTCGTTCGCGCACACTTCGACTCGCAGGCGATCCATCTCCTCGGTCGACGCCTTGCACAGGTTCAGCAGCGCGCTCAGCTGCCGCTCGGCGATCGCCGCGCGTGCGTCCACTTCGAGCTTGAGACTCAGCCGCACCTGCTCCATCATCTGCGCCATGTCATACGTCGGCGAGCTGTACATCTGGTACGGCATGCCGCCGCCAGTGTGTCGCGCTCTAGTATACTGCTGCTGCTGCTGCTGCTGCTGGTGTGGATTGCTGTTGCTGTTGCTGGCAGTGGTGCGCACGAACTCTTCATCATAGTCTACGTGGCTCTCGTGGTCGTCGTTGTTGTTGTTGCTACTGTCGAATCGCTCTCCAGCGGCGCGACTGCCATGTGCGCTGCGAGGCGGGGGCTCGTCGCTGCGCTTGCGCTCCTGGCGTCTGCGGAAGTCGTCCGAGAACGACGTCGGCATCCCTGGCGGGCGAGCGAACGAGCTGGCGGTGTTACCACCGCCGCCACTGTGCTTGAGGCTGGACGCCATGCTCTCGCGGAAGTAGGCGGCGCCAATGTTGCTGTCAGTGGTATCGCTGAAGAGCGTGCTCTGTTGGACGCCAAAGCCCCCAAAGCACGGACTAGCAGCGCCAGCAGGAGGAGAACTGGACTGACCGTAGGAACTGTAGGTCACGAGGTCGCTCGTCATGTCGGCGAACTGCCGGAACTGCTGCTCCAGGTTCGCATCCGTACACTTGATGATCGCCGCGAGGTTCGCCTCCCAGTCCATCGCCGCACTCTTCAAGCAGCTTCGCGAATGGGTCGGGACGCGAAAGGGCGTGGATCTGATTTCAAAAATGAGGATCAAAAGCAACAATCTACTCAACATGTGAGCCCAGGGCTTTTCACGAGCCAGCACGTTCGTACTCTCGAGGACATTCGTTCGTGGTGGAGGTGGTGCTTGTCACGTCCTTGGTCTGCAAAACTCCAACGGCCGGTCGCTCTCGATCTTGCTCTCGCTCTCTCATCGGCCTGCGCATCAAAATGCTGACCGCCTTGCCATCCGTCAGGATCTCCTCTGCGAACTTGCGGGCAGCAGTCTTGAGAGTTGCATCGTGAGTCTTTTGAGTGTGTATGTCGATCACATCGGAGAGCGAGTCGCTCCTTGTTGAGGGTCGTGTGAGACGGCTCGCGAGTGCTGAAGTGGGTGCGTAGCAACGATATTGTTAACGGTCCTTGTTACATCGTCTGCATCCCTTAGCGTGACTGCACGATAGTGCGCCGCTGTGCTGCCATCGTCATCAGCCAAGGAGAAGTCGAGTTGTTCCTGATGGTGACGGTTGAGGTCGTCTTGCTCTCGAGACTCTGTCTCGACTTGGTCTCGACTTGGTCTCGCATCGCTCTTCTCCATTTTACCGTCGTCGCTCTGTTAGAAACGGCCCTGTATTGAGGCAGACCAAGAAGTGTAGGATTAGGATCCGATTGCATCATTCGGGCAATTACCCTGTTGATCTGCAGGCTCACTTTTAGTACAATCTAGGACTCTCGAATAGGGCAAAGCGCCTCATTCATGATGGCGTTTTGGCTGGAAGAACGCATTTCGCGAGAAAGCGGCTCTCGAGGCGACCAGATGAGCGACGACGGCGCGCGAGACGGCGCGGCGGCGGCGGCAGCAGAAACAGCAAGCGGGATGCGCACGCCGACCACGAAGAGCAGCAGCAGTGGCAGCGCCAGCGGCGGCGGCGACGCTGGGAGCTCGGGCTCTGGTGCGCGTCGACACCGCGGCAAACGCAAGAGAAGTCGCGGCAGCAGCAACGGCGGCAACGGCAGCGACGCTCCGTCGCGCGCCTCGTTGAGTCGCAGCAGCGGTGCAGAAGACGACGGCGACGGCGACGAGGGTGCTACGCTGCAGCCGCCAGCGAAGAAGAAGCCCGCGAAAGCCAGCGGTGGTGGCGGCGGCGGTGAGAGCGAGACGACTGGTGGCGCTGGAGAGGAGGAGCAGGAAGAGAAGACGACGGCGATGGCAGTGCAAGACGCGGAAGAGGGTAAAGAGAGCGCAGAGGAGGAAGAAGACGGAGAGCAGCAGTGGGGCTGTCCGGCGTGTACGTATCTGAACGACGCGCTGCGCTGTTTCTGCGAGATGTGCGGCACGACGAACCCGACGCCGAAGCGCGCGAAGCGATCCGGCGGCACTGGACTCGGCGCGCTCTTCGGCGGCAGTCCCGACGCGAAGGCCGACTGGAGCTGCGTCGCGTGCACGATGACGAATCCTCCGGGCATGCGCATCTGCGCGGTGTGCGGCACGATTAATCCGCAAGCGTCCATGCAGTCAGCGCTCACGATCGCACGACACTCGCTCGTCGGCGACCTGCACTCCGAGACAGATGAGCACGACGACGACGATGACAGTGATGACGACGACGACAGCGACGGCGACGACGGAGAGAGCGGCAGCGAGGACGATAGCGGCGACGCGACTACATGGATGTGCAGGTACTGCGAGAATGAGGAGTCAATCCCAGTGGACGAGACGACGTGTCCGGAGTGCTACTCTGCACGTCCTGCGCGGCGAAAGAGCCCCATGAAGGCGAAGCGTGGCGCGAAAGCGAAGAAGCGAGCGCTCGCGAGAGCGAGGAAGGCGGCGGAGAAGAGCGCGAAGCCCAAGCCCAAGAAGAGCGCGTACGGCGTCTCGAGCGACGTGCTCCGCAAGCTCGCGACCGAGCCGCAAGGCAGCAAGCTAATCGACACGCTGCAGACGCTCACGCACACGCTGGCGATGATGGACGCGTCGACCGACTCGGAGTGGGGCGAGATGCGCGGGGCGTCGCTGTTCATCCGCGGCTTTGGCGCGTCGGCGGCGACCTCGAGTGCAGCGAAAGACCCAGAGCTGATCGAAGTCCTGGGCGAGATCTTCAGCCAGGCGCAGCACAAGTACACGGTCGAAGTGCGTTTGCTGGCGGTGCAGTCGATCAACTACTTGATGAAGATGGATCGGCATCTGTTCGGGCGAGCTGTCGTGCTGAAAGTCGTGGGATTGTATCTGAAAGATCTGTTGCAGTGGAAAGCCGAGGCTGCTGCGGACAAGGACAGTGGGCAAAAGACGAAGACAGCGAGCCACGGCAGTCTCCGGAATGCGCAGATGGTGGTGGAAGAATGCCTGAACGGCATGTCGAGCGTGTGCAACTTCGAGGTGTACGCGCTGCGCGAGTTGGCGAGCGGCGACCATTTCTGCGACTACCTAGACTTCGTGACGAGTCTCGTCGCGCCGGAGAGTGGCTTCCACCCGAGCATCATCGTGACATCGCTGGATCTGCTCCAGAAATGCTGCGTTCGCATGCGCTGGAGCACGAGTATTAGCACCACCTCGGCACCTCCGAGTGGAGCTGCCCAGTCGAGCAAGAAGAGAGCGAATGGTGCAAAACCCGAGTCGGCGACGACTCCGTCACCACCACAGAAAGCGACGAAGAAGCACGACGGCGTCATGACGATGGAGCTCGCGAAGAAAACCGTAGCGTTGCTGCGCAGAACTCTAGCACACAAGCACGTCGCGCTGCACGTGAAAGCAGCAAAGTGCCTGCTGCTCGTGTTCCACCGTATCCCTTTCCAGCAGCCCGAGGCAATCACGGAGTTGGTGGACACGGACGTTCTGAGAGAGTTTGTCGCAGTCGTGACGAACGAAAGCGGGGACGAGTCGGAGGATTCGCGCCAAGCGATGATCTCGCTGCTCTTTCAGCTGTTCGACAATCGCCCGCAGCTCGTGTCGCTCTTTGTGCAGCAGCAGCTGTATGCCCCGCTGTTTGACGGTGTCTTGCCGCTCTTGCGATCCACGTCGTCGTCGTTGGGGACTAGCGCGCTCAAGCTGACTGCGCTGCTCGCTCGGCTCGTGTGCAGAAAGCACTCGGCTGGCGAACCAGCAATTACGACGACGGCACCAGCAGAGAGCAAGCTTGAGCTGTCAAGTAGCGGCAGACCGTCCCCAGCGGAAGCCAAGAGTCCCACAAGTCGGCGGAACCGAAGTCGGTTGGACTCTTCTCCAGATCCAGATGTCATGGCGACGCTGCTGCTTGATTTCATCCGAGCAGACTCGATCCCCGCTGTGAGCGCGTTGCTGAAAGACGGCGCCGACCTGAACTTCCCGCGCATCCTGGACATCCACGGACAGGAGATCGAGAAGCCGCTGCAGGTTGCGGCTGAGCATGCGTCGCTGACGATGGTGAAGTATCTTGTCAAGCGCGGCGCAGACGTCCACCAGTCCGGTCCTGGAGGCTCAGCACTCCACGTTGCCGCGAGATTCGGACGCTGTGACATTGTGTCGTTCCTCCTGCAGTGCGGCGCGAGCATCTACGCAGCAGATCGCGATGGCAAGAATGTGCTTCAGTCTCTCGAGGTTGAAAGCGAAGGCTCGGAAGAGTCTGGCTCCAAATCGGCGAGTCAGCTCCCGTCTGCAGTGAAGAGGATGCTGGATGTGCACCGGAATGCGATCCAAGCGGAAGACGAGAGCGAGAATTCCGACGGAGAGGACCACGGTACCGTGCGCTCGCGCACGTGGTTCTTTGCGGGCGACCACGACGACGAGTTTGACGACGAGGACGAGGATATGGACGATGACGAGGACGAGCATGATGATGAAGACGACGAAGGCTACTACATGGATTATGATGAGGACGAAGAGGAAGGAGAAGATGGCGGCGAGGAGTTCCACGACGACGAGGAGATCCCTAGCGACGAAGATGAGGAGATCCCCAGCGATGAAGACGACGAGGAAGTAGAAGTAGAAGACGAGCTGCGTCGTCAACAGGAAAAGGAGACGAAGAGCGAGGGCTCCGCATCGAAGCCGACGAGAGAAGTCGCTTCTCTGCCAACTGGAAAAGCGCAGAAAGCAGCTTCCAAGAAACGCCGCATCGACTCGATTTCTTCCGAGGCAGAGGCGGCGGGTGCCACGAAAGAAGGCGAGCCCGCGCAGGCATCGTCAAGCGTAGTGGCGGCTGGTGACAACGCTGCCGTGAAAAGCGACAGCTTGGTGAAGGAAGACGAGGCGGCGCTTCGTCGACAGGGCTTTGCTGCCACCGCGGGCGAGATCTACGGCTTCAGCCACGCCATCCTTCAGTGCCTGCTCGCTGTTCTGCACGACATGGACATCCAGAATGTCGAGCGATCCGTGATTTCGACGCTCGCCTGCGTCCTGGAGATGGCTCCGTCTCGACTCATTCGAGCCTTGGGCGATGTCGACGTCGTCCTTGTGCTCGACATGATCCATTTCCTGCTGCAAGGACAGAAGCTGGATGAGCATCAACATGATGCTGGCAGCGTCAACGGAAACCCGACGAAAGCTCAAGAGCACGCGTCGAGCTCGACCAGCAGCCAACTCAAGGCGAACCTGTCATCCTACATCCTGGCGCTTCGGATCCTGCAGGCGATCGTGCGCAAGTCTTCCGCCGAGTCGTCGATCTTTTACCAGATTGAGCGACGGGGTATCAGCGAGCAGATCGAGCAACTGAATGAGGATTCGTCCAGCTGGATGAGTCCTGGGAGCTCGAGCCAGCGGCAGTCTTCAGCAAGACACCATCCGCGCGACACGATCTTCAAGCGGGGACTGGAGCTGCTCGAGGCGCTTCGAGCCAACATGATCGAGAGCGGGATGCTGCACTTGCACAAGCTCAAGAACCTGGCGCGCAGGCTGCGGGAGATCAAGGACGACTCGACCGCCGAAGAGCGAGAGCTCACGGTGGTGGACTTGGTCGAGCTCTTCGAGCACCCAAACTCGATCACGACGTATGAGTTCAAGCAGTCGGAGCTGCTCCCAGCGGTGCTCCAGTTCGTTGCGCCGAACCACCAGCTGGTCGAGAGCCGAGTGAAGCTGCTGCTGCACGCGTTCGAGCGATGTCCCGAGGGTCTGAAGCACTTGGTGTTCCGCCTTCAGAGTATCATCACGCACGAAGAATCGTTCCCCGTGGTGTCGTACAACCCTGGAAAAGGTCGCGAGCTGTACCCGCTGACAAGACAATTGAAGATCAGCTTTTCGAGGATCTCAACGAGCGGGACGAGTGACACCAAGCCAAGCGCAGAGAAAGACGAGAGCGACGACGACGACGAGGAGGACGGCGAGGAGAACGTTCGTGGTGGCGGTGATAGTGCTGAAGAAGCGACGGTGAAGACGATCCACTCGTCACCGCTGACGCACTTCCAGTCGTTTGAGCGAACTGTCGCGCGCTGTCTCCCTGTGCACGACAAGAAGCTGCGACAGCTGTACGCCAGCCTTGTCGGCCACAGTGTGCAGAAAGTGATCGATGGCAAGTGGAAGAAGTTCTGGGTCTGCGGATTCGACGCAAAGCGATCGTTCCACCTGCTCAAGCCGATCGGAGGCATCGAGGACGATCTAGTCGAGATGGTGCTCCACGATTCGCAGTACAAGCTCTCTGGGAGCGTTGGCGTCTACTCGAATGTGAGTGTCGACCCTGAGTTGTTTGGCTCGGTCGTGTCTGGCAAGGCGGAAACCCCGAAGGACAACAAGAAGAAGCGGAAAGCAGCGAACAAGCGCAAGCGCAAGCTGTCACTGACCAGTAAGAGCCAAGATGGCGAAGCGAGCGAATCGAGGCTCTGCGACGTGGAGGTGCGCAATGACGGAGCGCTGAACTTGGGCAAGCTGAAAGGAGCTTGGTACGCTGCTTCTATTGTCGAGCCAGCCAGCAGCAGCGATGGTAAACCAGCACAGACCAAGTCTGCGAAGTTCGAGACTCTTGTCAAGCCTCAGAGCGTGCACAGCATCCAGCTTTCGAATGGCATAAAGGTTTTCCCAAAAGTTCCAGCGATGCTGCTCCGGAAACGACTCAGCACTCCACAAGTCGGCAGCGTCGTCGAGGTGGATGGCGCGCTCGGCGAAGTCACGAAGGTGCACAAAGCAGAGCGCGGTAGTGTGGAGCTCCTCGATGTGAGAGTGAACCGCGATGTGGAGAAAGTCCGCGTGAAGAGAAATCGAATCAAGTACCCGCCACGAGCGCTGACAACTCCAGGAGAAGACGACGAAGAAGAAGAGAGCCTGATCGAAGCCATGAGCATTCGTCGGATGTTCCCAGCGCGCGAGAGCTCGGTGATCGCAGGATCAGTAGGCGACCGCGTGTGGATTTGTCCGCCGCGTGACTCGCCGATCAGGGATCTGTACGTCGCTGGCACGATCAAGAGCTTCCCAGCTGGGCTCGAATCGATTCGAGAGTCATCGACAGTGAACGTCGACATCTCCTTTGGAGTCGATCAGCCAACGACGACAGTCAAGGTGCAGCAAGACCGCGTGATGAACTTTGTGAACGGGTCTCGAAATGGCGCGAGCGGCTCTCGACTTCTAGCTGCTCTGCAGATGGCTTCTGGTCGTGGTGGTGCAGCTCATGACAGGCTGTTTGGAGGCAGCTCTGGCGGCGCGCTGCATCGCGCGTTCCAACAAGTTGCAGGCAACAGCGACAGCTCTGGGTCGGCGATGGATCAGTTGAGGCAGCTGATCTCTCGCGTCTCTCGTGGCAGCAGCGGTGGCGGCGACGCAGAAGGACAAGAACCAGACGCACTCGTGCAAAGTTCGACGACTTCGAGCGCGCTGACGTCGACTTCCCAGACAGGAACGGCTGCTGGCGAGGCGGATCCTCTGCCCGAGAGCACCATTGTAGCACCGAGCACATCGAACTCGAGAACATCAAGCCCAGTTTCGAGAGCTCGAGCGTCGCAGAAGGGCAGTGCTGCGCAAAAGCGACCAGGCGAACCGGACGAGTCGGCGCAAAACGAAGGAGTGTGCGCACATCTGAAGCGAGGCGGCGAGAAGGACGAACCTGACTGGGTGTGCTTCTCGGCGCCAAAAGTGAATCTCTGTCTCGCGTACGGCGGCCGAGAGAATGGAGACGCACAGCTCGAGCATGCGATCGCTAGCAGCAGTCGGATCGGAGTCGATGCGTCCTCGCGCAAGATCGCTGACGCGAGCCACGCGGACGACAGCAACAAGGCGTTGGCGTTGCTGTGTGAGCCCACGAGTTCAGAGACGGAGGACTACGAGCTCAAGCCTCGCGCCAAGGCGATCTTTATGGAGATCTTCAAGGCGTTTGCGACTTCTACAGCAGTGTCCCCGAAGAAGAAGAAGCGGAAGCTCGCCGCCGCATCTACCAGCGGTATGTCTGCGGCAGACGTAGCTGGCACGCTGTGGGACATCGACCGCTTCTCCGCGTTCATGAAGCGCGGGTTGAGCTGGCCGAAGCATTCGGGACGCGCAGGCATCGGTGGTTCCAGCAGCGGCAGCAATTCCGTGGAGCAGTGCATTCTGTTCTCGAAGTTCGCGACCGCGGCGTCGAATCGACGCGGTTTGGACTTTGACGGCTTTGTGGACATGATGGTTTCGTTCTGCAAGGACGCTGGCAAGTCCAAGCTGGTGCTCAAGTACGTGCAGTCTCTCGGGTACTCGGAGGCGAAGCTGACTGCTGACGGCGACGACGAGGAGTGCAAGAAGAGCGCTGTTGCGACAGGATCCAAGGATGCTGCCAAGGCTGAATCAGCGAACAACAAGCGCAAGCAAAGAGTGCTCTCGCCGCGCGAGTTTCCAGCGGATCAGAATGTGCTCAAGTGTCTGCAAGTGTTGCAAGAGTCCGAGGTGTCGTCAGCGTCTTCTGGGAGAACGGTGCAAGCGTCCGCAGCACTGCCTCCATGGAAGTTTTTGTACAAAGTGTATTGTGATTTTGCAGTGGACTGGACGCCGGCAGCGACGACGGCACCAGCTGATTCGAGCAAGTCGACGTCGAGTGCAGGTGAGCATAGGACCAAGAAAAGCAAGAGGATCAAGACCTTGAAGCGGTTCGGCGACCTGGTTCACTTGGATGGCGGCAACTTGAAGAATGCGGCGGAGGATTTCGAGTGGCTCGAGACAAGTGGTGGACAGGTCGTGGCGTCGACTTCAGCTGGACGCCAGCGACTCTCGTCCGTATCCAGCGCGGTTCGCTTGCTGCACTATCTGTTTGAGTTCAAGACTGGCAGTGCTGTCGTGCACGAGGATGTGTGGACGAGCCCGCGACTGTACAATAAGCTCGAGACGCAGTTGCAGGATGTGCTCTCGGTGTGCAGTGGCATCTATCCCAAGTGGTGCGACCGCATGGTGACGCAGTGCCGCTTCTTCTTCCCTCGCGAGCTCCGCGAGAAGCTCTTCCGCGCGACGTCGTTCGGCTGCACGCGGTCGCTGCACTGGTTCCGCAACCAGCTCCAGATGGAAGAGAGCAGCAGCGGCGGCGGCGACAGCAGTGGAGGCAACGGCAGCGGTATCGGGGGCGGTGGCATCGGCAGCGGAGGCGGCATTATGAACCAGGAGATCACGATCACGCCGATCCCGAAAGAGCGCGTGAAAGTGCATCGCGCCAACATCCTGAGCTCGGCGGAGGCGGTGATGAAGATGCACGCAAAGCGAAGAGCGATTTTGGACATTGTCTTTGTTGGCGAGAAAGGCTACGGGTCAGGTGTGACTGCAGCGTTCTACTCGGCGACAGCGCAGGCGCTGCAGGCGATCGAAGAGAACAAGCGGAAGCACGTGCGCTGCTGGGTTTCGGGCGACGAGAAGACGGAAGGCGGCGACGACGACGACGAAGTGATCCGCCATCCGAACGGCTTGTTCCCATTCCCAGACGCGAAGCCGCACCCGAAGCTGATCGAGCGGTTCCGGATGATGGGACGGCTCGCAGGCAAGGCGCTGATGGATGAGCGCATTCTTCCGTTGCCGCTTTCGACCCAGTTCATGAAGCTCGTGGTGGGCGAGAGCTTTGCGATCGAAGAGATTGCCGACATCTTCATGAGTCCGGGCAAGATCTTGCTCTCGATGCTCAGCGCGTCAAAGAAGCTCGCGCGAGGAGTCGCGGACGTTCAGATCGACAGCATGGACGTGGGCGAGTGGCTCGAGGCGGTGTCGTTCACGTTTATCGAACCACTGTCGCAGGAGCCACTGCTGGCAGGCGGTGAAGACAAGGCTGTGACTGCGACCAACATGAGCGACTACGTCGAGCGCGTGCTGAACGTGTGGCTCTCGCAGGGCATCGAGGCGCAGGTGCTCGCGTTCCGCGAGGGCATCAGCGAAGTGCTGCCGCTCGACAAGCTGAAGCTGCTGTTCGTGCCCGAGCTGCTCTCGCTGCTGTGCGGCGACGCAGACATCAAATGGGACGTCGAGTCGCTGCTCAAGACCATGAAGCTCGCGCACGGGTACACGAGTGCGAGCGCGCCGGTGCAGTTCTTCGTCGAGTTTTTGGCGGAGATGAGCGTGGCAGAGCGCCGGTCATTCCTGCTGTACGCCACGGGCTGTCCGAATCTGCCGCCCGGAGGCTTCCAGGCGCTCAAGCCCGTGTTCGAGGTCGTGCGGAGAGTGGTGGAGACCGACGATGTCGACCGCGCGCTGCCGTTTGCGCGCACGTGCACCAACACGCTGCACCTGCCGGCGTACTCGTCCAAGGACGTGCTTACCAAGCAGATGCGCTTCGCGATCGGCAACAGCCGCGGCGTCATCGACCGAGATTAGAGAGAAAGAAAGAGAAAGAGAGAGAGAGCCTGAGGCTGTGTATGATGCATAAACCATAGTGAAAACATAGCAAAGAATGGAGTGAGAATGCCGCCACGCCACGAGATCGTCCTCGTCTTCATCCAGGTTGGCGATGATGCTGATCATCATCCAAGTCAGCGAACTGCTCGAATGGATACACTTTTGCGTACAGTCGGTGTCTGGAATAGTAGTCTCACTGCCAATTAGAAGCCCTCCCCTCTGATGCAAATCGAGGCTCAATAATCCGAAAGACAGCGAAGAAGAAGCGAGAGCAGATCGCATGTCGTCGTTCTTCGGGCTGCGCAGCTCGGCCGCGTCGTCCACGTACCGCGCGAGCCACCACGAGACCCACCAAAGCGAACTCGAGCGTCTGTACGTAATGCGGCCCACGGGCTCTCTCTCTCTCTCTCTCTCTCTCTCTCTCTCTCTCTCTCGCTCCTAGCTGCTTGCTGCGGTTTGCGATGCGATGCGACTCGGAGCCGAGAGCGACATGTCGAGCGACCGCACGACGCGCTTGATTGTATGCGACGGACGCTGCTGCTGATACGAGCACGCGTACTAACTGAGGCTGCGCATGTGTGGGCGGACGCCTTGACTTTAGGAGAGGACGGCAGCTCGCGAGCCTGGTGCGCGCCGGCGGTCGCGCGAAGAACCAGCAGCAGACGACGTTTGAAGTCGCGATCGCAGACACGACGCGCGGACAGCTCGTGCTCACTCTGTGAGTCGCTCGCCTCGATTGTCTATTGCCGCTCGACGCTGATGTCTGCGCTTGCCGGGGCTCACGACTAACTGACTTGGTCCGAATGCACTAGGACACTCCCGACCGACTTCCCCCTCAAGGCGCCGCAAGTCCAGGTAGGCTGCAGTTGAGAGAGTGCCGCAATGCTGTTGAGAGCGATGCGGAGGGCTGGCTCTGACCTGATACGCATTGTTGTACCACCACTGCAGGTCTCAATCCCGCTGCAGCACCCGTGGCTCGATGTGGCAGGCAACGTCCAGGGCCACCCAGACCTGAACCAGTGGACGGCGCACTCGGATCTCGGACGAATAGGTGTGCGCGCTTCTGCAGTCTCTCTCTCTCTCTCTATGACAGCGCACACGTGGTACTTAACGCGTCTCTCGCTGGCGTCTCTCGCAGTCTCGGAAATCGTGAAGGAGCTCCGGCGCGCCGCGTCCTCGGCGCAGGTGAACCAGCCGTCCCCGAGCAGCTCCGAAGCGTCTCCTGCACGGCTTTCACAGATTAACCACCAGCAGCAGCAGCAGAGTCCGTACAATGGGAGCTACCAGCAGCAGCAGCAGCCACTGCCACAGCTGAGACTCTCGGGCTCAGCCAACCCACAACAGCAGCAGCAACAGCAGCAGCAGCAACAGCAGGCGGTGAAGACGCTGCCGCGCACGCAGATGCCCGTGATCCCCGCCATCTTCCCAGAGCTCGAGGAGCTATCGTACGTTTGCTAACTCGTTGCTGTGCGTGTCCGCCTCTCCACTGCTGCGCTGTACAACCCTGACGCGTGGGACTGCGGCGTGTCTTCTCTGTATACAGGGTCTCGCAGCTCGAAGCGCTGGCGACGGACCGGCACGCGCTCAAGGCGTTCGTGAAAAAGATGCACTCGGTGCAGGAGTTCGTGAAGCTGCGCGAGGACGTGATGACGGGCAACATGCGCATCGCCGAGACGACGCTCGGCCACGAGAGCGAGATGCACGCGCTGCAGACCGAAGCGCAGGCGCTGCGCTCGTCGCTGCGGGACGCGCAGGAGTCGCTCGCGCAGAAGCAGGCGCGCCAGAGCCGCGTGCTCGCGGTACGTTCTCAGCTCTCTCTCCGCTATGTGCTGCAATCATTCTCGCCTGCTGACACAAGCATTCCTGCTGCGTGGATTCGTTCCGATGCACTCTATAGCGCCATCGTCCCGATGCGCTCCTGGACCAGCTCTCGACCGCCACGAAGGCGCTCGACGCGTCCTCGGACGACCTCGCGCTCCAATTCGCGCACGGCGAGGTGGACGTGGCGCAGTTCAGCGCGCAGTACCTGCCGGCGCGCGCGCTCTACCACGAGCGCACGATCAAGCTCAACAAGATCATGCAACATTAGCAACAAGAAGACGAAGACGAAGACGTAGAGAGTTCCTCCAGCCATGGCGCCGCACAAGCGCAAAGCAAACCGATCGGGATGAGATTTGAGCACATGGCGATAATACAAACGAAAAGACAAGCACAGACGCCCGTTCGCTTTGCACTCGGGCTGCTCTTGGCACTATCGAGATGCTGCATGCGCCTCGTGAATGCCTGACTGGCGTGGATTGACGGAGCGAGCGCGCTGATCAGTCGTTGCGGAACTTCCACTCCTGGCGACACATCGGGCAGTGCTGCCGCGCAGACTGGAGCGACTCGAGCCACTTCATCAGGCAGTGCATGTGGAACGCGTGCTTGCAGGCACCCCACACTGCGAGTGGGCGTCCGCAGAGAGCAAAGCGAGCAGCGGAGAACGCACAGACACGGGTTAGCGCAGTGCACGCAGACTGCATTCTGCCCAGCAACAGGCATGCACCGGAAATGGCGCGTCGCTTGGTGGGGACGAGTCAGTCAGCTGCCCTGGCAAGTGCGTGCGTACCTGGCGGACAGCCGTCACCCGGCAGCGTGCAGTCCGGACAGCAGGCCTCGAAGGCGTAGCGGCAGATGCCGCAGCACTCCTCGTCCACGCCCCACTGCCACGTCGCGACGCCGTGCCAGCGCTTCACCGTCACCTTCATCACCTTCGCTCTTGGCTCGCTTCTGCGCTCGTGTTGCTTTCTGGCGAGCGTGAAAATTGGGTTGAAAAGCGAAGATACTGGTCTCAAAAGTGGAGTTACGCTCTTTTTCGGCCAATCATCTGCCGATGCGATCCAGTTTTTGACCAAGCAGACATGTCCATCGACAATTTTCACCAAATGCGACAGCAGCAATGGCCAGATATGCTCACATCCCGATTGGCGACGACGAGCAGAGTGCAAGGCAGCGGAGCGGAGCATGTTCGCCAAGGCGCAGAAGACGAGCGGCAGCACCCTGCTGAAGAACAAGGATCTCAAGAAGCTGCGCAAGGACGTCGGCGTGCGCTTCGAGTGCGACGACGACAGCAAGCTCACGGCGCTGCTGCCGTCCAAGGTACATGGCGACTGACTTGGCAGCCAACTGTCTCGTGCTCTGCTCATGCGGCAGCGCCACTGATGTCTACGTCCTTGTGCATGCTACTGCTGTTACTGCTGCTGCGTGCTTGACAGAGCGATGTGCGCAAGGTGAGCTTCCAGGCGCCGTCGCGCATGGTGTTCTACACCGTGGAGGACTCGAAGGAGCCAGTGCTCTTCGACGTCTCGGGCAAGGGTGACTTCTGCTTCTCCGTCTACGCGCTCTGGCGCGTCGCCGAGCTGCTGCCGAAGCTCAACGTGCACGCGCCTGTGAGCGAGTTTGTGCTGCGCGGCGCCGACGTGATGCTCCCGGGCGTCGTGTTCGCGGCGGTGGACGAGATCGCGAGTCTGCGCAAGGGCGAGCTGCGCGCAGTGTACGCGCGCGGCAACCCAATGCCGTTTGCAGTCGGCGAGATGCTCGTCGACGGTGCGGATATCGAGCGCTTCGGCAAGAAAGGCAAGGCGCTGCGGCTGCTGCACTGCGTGGGCGATGAGCTCTGGCAGATGGGACCGAAGACCGTCCCGAACGAGGGCTTTCTGGGCGATCGCGTGGTGCCGATTGACGCGACTGGAGCGGCTCGCGATGATGACGATGACGACGATGGCACTGGAGAAAGCAGCGCTGCCAGCCTGAGCCTGGACGACGTGACGCTCGAAGAGAAGCCGCAAGACGCTGCCGACACCAACCAGGGCGACACCACAGCGACGGAGGATGAAGCCCCAGCTGAGATTACGCGCGAAGAGATGGACGAGCTGTACGTGAGCACACTGCTGCAGGTGCTCAAGACCTCGAGAGTCAAGGAAAAGGATCTCCCGATGCTCGCGAGCACGTTTCACGCGTCCGTGTTTCTGCCGAACAGAGCGGCGGGCGTCGTTCTCAACGTGAAGCACTCGTCGTTCAAGAAGACGTCCATGTTCCTCAAGCAGATGGAGACGCGCGGACTGCTCAAGGTGGTGGAGAAGGACGGCATTCAGACGATCACAGCAATCTCCAGGCGTCACCCGTGCGTTTGTGGTTACACCTCTTCCTGTGCTGATCAAGCAGGTATGCTTCCCTGTAGACTGACGCTTTGCTTGTCCATCCTCCCTTCGTATGAACAGAGACGTTGTTGCCCACGAGATCTACCGCACCGAAGAAGAAGCCAAGCGCGAGCAAGAGGCTGCTGCGAACGCTGCAGCGGGGCTGCCAGCGTTCACTCCTGGGCAATACGCGCCGGAGATCGAGGAGTTCCTGGGTCTCCCGCAGTCCGTGAAAGCCATCTTCCTGAGCGAGCGCGAGCTCGCGACCACACACTTCCAGCACGTGAACGACAAGAAGCACTGGCGCGCGGCAGAAGTGCGCGACTTGATCGCAAAGTACATCGACGTGAAGGATCTGGTGGACACACGCGACAAGAAGTTCGTCAAGCTCGACGGACCGCTCACAGACGCGCTCTTCGGCAAGAAAGCGCCTGCGGGAGGCTACCCACAGCGCATGACGCGTCCGGACGTGCTCGCGCAGCTGCTGTCGAAGTGCCAGAAGTTCCACCGCGTGACGTTGTTCCCGGGTCATGAAGCGAGGATCCAGGGCGGCGACATCCGGCAGATCGCGATCCACGCCGAGCGGTCGAAGGCGCACGCGAACTCGATCACGACGTCCATCGCGTTCTACCAGCAGTTCGGCATCGATGGCGCGGTGTTCGCCAAGGAGGCGCAGAAGAAATGGGGCTGCAGCGCGACGACCCAGGCGTCGCCGGACAAGAACAAGGTCGAGGAGATCAAGGTGCAGGGCCAGATGGTGAACGAGATCCTGGACTACCTGACGAGCAAGTACCGCATCAACACGATCAAGTTCTGCGTCGTCACGTACGGCAAGAACGTTAAGGCGAAGAAGAAGTAGGAAGGCACGGCGAATGCGTTGAGGTGGGAACTCTGTCGTGAATGAATGGAATGGAAGGCTCACTCTCGTTAGAGATCCACCACGATTCTATCTAAAATGTGAACGTGCGGGAGGAACAGCACTGGGAAACTCTAAGTGCACGAAGCCTCCGGCTCCGTCGACCGTCCTACTCGACCATCTCGTAGATCGGGTTCACGAAGATCGAGTCCGACAGGTTCGGGTTGGCTGGCGGCGGCGTCGGCTTCTTCTTCGCGTCCTTCTTGGTGCTTCCTGTCGGCTTCTTGGCGTCAGCCTTGCCCGAGCCAGTCACTGGGGTCTTCGTGGCGCCACTGCTGCTCACAGGCGGTGTGGCAGTGCTGGAAGAAGCGGTCGTCTTCGTCTTCGACTTGCGCTTCTTCTTCTTCGCCTTGTTGAGCTTGTTCTTGCGGCGCTTGGCTTCCACATCGGTGATCAGCACGAGGTGGTACACGAGCAGCGCGAGCGTGCACACGGGTGTGAAGTAGAACGCGAGGTGCTCGCGGCGCAAACCCAGAGCGATCTGCGCAATCGCCAGCAGCTCCAGCATGAGCGGCACGAGCGCATGGATCGCCGAGTCGCGTTGGCTCTCGCTCAGAAAGTCCTTGTATTTGTTCGCCTGCTGGAAGTTGCCCGTGCCACCGCCGCACAAGCCGCACGAGCGCGTGCAGAAGTCGCAGAACGCACGCGGACGATCCGGAAAGCGCAGCACACAGTCGCACGAGACGACGCGGAAGGTGGGACCCACGAGCACGACCTCCTTGTTCTTGCACACGAGCTTCTGCGTCGATGCGTTCGTGTACTCGACGAGGATCGCGCCGGGTCCGCCGTCCTCGAACACGCACTTTGGGCACGTCTCGGCTGTGATCTTCTTCGCAGCGCTGCTGGTTGTGCTGCTGCCTGCCTTGTCGTCGTCGTAGGCGGAGCCGGCGTCTTGACCTGTGGCCGCACCGAAGAACGCCGTTGGTGGCATCGGCAGCATCCACTCCTGGCTGAACGTCACCACGTAGCGCGCACTGGACAGCACGAAGACGTACAGTGCACCTTGCAGCATCAGCGCGTTCGTGAGCACTGGCGGTGGGAACCTGACAGTGTCGACAAAGAACAGCAGCTCGCCCACCCACGGCAACAGCGACAACGCGTACACGGCGAAGAGCGACCGCTGCACGCTCTGCTGGTCGCTGGACGTCGATGCATTGCCGCCGAGACCCACGAGGTACACGACAAACACGGCGAACGACGCGAGCACGAGCAGCGCGAGGTTGCGCGACGAATCCATCGAGCTCACAAGCTTGAACGGCGCGACGCTCTCGACGTGGCCAGCAGCGAACACGAGCGCGTACATCGCCGCGATGATCGTCCAGCGCTGCACTTTCTTGAAGCGCGGCGTCGCGAGCAGCTTGATGAGCGCCGAGACGGCTGGCGATACCACCAGCGCTCTCACAGACGAGAGCACGAGCGAGAGCGCGTACAGCAAGCCCACGGCATACAGGTACAGTCCGAGCAGGGTCAGGAGAAAGCCGTACTGCATCGCGAACGCTGGATTCCGACGCCCATACTCGACGAGCAAGCCGACTGCGCCGATCGCCGCTGTGCTGGATACTGCAAGCACTGCCGTTTGGCTCTTGCTGTCGCTGCCACCAGAGATCCCAGCGGCTGCAAGCGCGCGCTTGACGATGACTGGCGCGTGGTTGACCGGATGCAGCATCGACGTGAACGACGGGAACTTTGGCGTCTGCTGCTGCAGGCGCTGTGCGTCAGGCGTGGTCTGCAGGTTGAACGCGCTCTGCCAGTGCGCGACCTGGAGGCTCAGGATGTGCAGCGCCAGCGCGTACATGATGATGAACAGCGTCGCGTAACTCGTGCGCAGCACGTGAAAGAGCAGCTGCGGCAGCAGCAGCCCGTATGTGGCGAACTCCTCGGAGTGGTAGCCCTCGCGCACGTTTTCTCGATGGAGCAGCACGGTCGCGGCGTCCACCGGCGATGCGTCGCTGCCCAGGATGATGTCGCGCGAGACTGCGAGACGCTCGCGCGGGCTCTCGAGCAGCTCGCGCTTCTCGGCGTCCACCACAGCGACGAGACTCTGCGCGATGCGCTTGAGCAGCTGGTGGCACCAGAGCAGGCACAGATGGTCCATCGTGAGCTTCACGCCGGGCATCGCAGTCGTCAGCGACGCGAGGCTGCGCTCCGGGTGCGCGATGCGATCCGTCGTCGACAGCGACGAGTGCACGATCATGTCCTTGTGGCCGCCAGTGATCGAGATGTACACTGGCGAGCTGGAGATCAGCGCCGAGTCCTCGTCCTCCTCCTTGTCGTCGTCGTCCTCACCTTCGCCTTCGACATTGTCGAGCGTCAGCGCGGGACTGGCGGTGCTGATCTTGGCATACACGCTCTGCATCTCCGCGTCGAACGGGAACGGCGGCTTGTCGTACGGCGCGCCAAGCGAGATCACGTGCTGGATCGACCTGGGCGAGTAGTTGGGCAGCGTCTCGGCGAGGCGCGTGACGACGCCGCCCATCGAGTGCGCGACGATCACGACCGAGTCGGGGACGCCAGTGCTACCGGGCTTGGCCACGCGCTTGCCCTTGGTCTTGCGCTTCAGGCTGCCGTGCTGCTGCTTCTTGTACTGCCGCAGGATCGCGCGGATCGCGTCGTTCACGTACTGCGCCTGCTGGTTCACAAACGCGCCGCTGAGTCCCGTGAGCTCGTCCTGGAAGTCGATCGCGAACACATCAAAGAGCTTCTCGTTCGCGTCAAACAGGTGGCGCGCGATCGAGCGCGCCTGCTTGTAGCTCCCCAGGTGGCCTGGCACGAAGAGCACGGGCACCCCCGTGAGCTCCTCGCGCGCCTCCTTCATGTGCACGCGGTAGAGCTCGTACTTGTGGTGGCTCGCCTTGGACCGCGCCAGCGGCGTGTACACGGGCCACGAGTACGTCATCTCGCAGCCCGACGGCAGCGAGTTCGTGCGCCACACGTCGAGCACGAGCACGGCCGAGAGCGCCGCGCTCAGCAGCGCCAGCAGCGGCAGCAGCACTCCGCGCGCCATCACTTGCTTCCTGTGATCGCTCCGCGTGTCGTCGCCCTCTCACTGAGAGCGCACTATTTGAATTCACTGAATTCGAGGCATTCGTGAAGTTTAGACATTCGCGTGACTGTTGCGTTTGTTTGTTTTGTCCGCTGGATTTCCATTCTAGAAACTCGGGCAAAGGCGGCAACGGACGACGAGGCTCGCTGCGAGCTCATTGTGCGACAGCGCGTCCATCGATCACCTCACAGCAGAGCAGCAGCAGACGAGAGCCATGGCGCCTCCAAGTGAAGAGCAGCCGCAGCAGTCTACGGAACACGCGTCGGCGGCGTCGGCGCTGCACTCGAACATCAAGAGCAAGGGGCAGAACAGCTACTACTACGCGCACAAGAAGCGCGAGGACGTGGAGATCCACGAGTGGGACGGCAAGGCGGCGCCGCGACTGCTCAAGACCCAGACGGTGGACGCGAGCGAGGTGGAGATCACGGAGGCGATCACGAACTACGCGTGGGCGGACGGCAAGAAGCGCGTGTCGGTGTACATCACCCTACCCGACATTGGCGCGCACGCCGAGGAGCACACGGTGATCGACTGGAGCGGCAACGCGTTCTCGCTCAAGATCAAGCAGTACCAGGGCAAGACGCGCGTGCTGGCGCTCAAGCTCTACGAGGAGATCTCGGACGTGAAGACGAAGCGGAAGGAGAACCAGCTCGTGCTGCTGCTCACCAAGGCGAGCGAGCTGCGCTGGCACTCGCTCAAGAAGGACTCGTGAGCGGGTTGTATGCTGAGAAGCTGGCTGGCTGATGTACTGAACTGACTGACTGCATGTGGGTAGAGTGGAGACACGAGGACGACGAGAGACGGGTAACGAAGACGAATCAACAGCACCAGCCAACCGAAAGTGTGCGAGAGGTACTTATCTATTCCCCACATGGCGCTTCGTCTTTTGCTGCTGTTCTCGTTGCTGTGTATTGTGTATGTGCTGTGCATGCGGTGCTTTGTATGAGCGTGTTTGTTGTTTCTCTCTTACTGGTACTGGAGCTCCGTAGTGTACAAGACGTCGCCGGTCTTCTCGATGAACTGCACCTGGAACTGCGTCTTCGTCACGCGCACCCACATGAAGCCGTGCGTCATCGCCGCGTGCACCAGATCCGCATGCTCGCGCGCCTTGGGCATGAGCGTGTGCACGCGGTAGCCGCCGGCGCCAGAGACAAAGTAGTTGCGGCTCCAGCCGTCACTACCGAGCTTCTTGATGTGTTGCATGCAGTGGTCGTGGCCGTTGAAGTAGGCGTGCACCTTGTGCTTCGCGAGCAGCGGGTCGAGCGACTCGATGAGCTCCTGCGTGTGCGCGTTGCCCGCGTAGCTGTAGACCGCCCAGTGGCCGACCACGACCGTCCACATGCGGTCCACGCCGGCGGGCTTGCCGGCGCTCAGCACCTGCTCGATCCACTCGTATTGCTCCACACGTGACGCCTCGGACGTCTGTTGGTTCATCACGTCGTTGCAGCGCACGTTGCGCGGCTCGTGGCCGCACACGAGGTCGCACGCGTCGACGACCACGATGCGCAGGATCGTCTTCGGCGCCACGGGGCGGTCGACCGTGTAGTAGCGGCGCGGGAAGTGCCAGACCGAGCTCTTCTGCGCCGCGTACTCGAGCATCGCGTCGATCGAGCCTTCGCAGTCGTGGTTGCCGATTCTGAGCAGACAGTCGAGTAGTGAGAGCACAAGTTTGGGGGTTCAGTTCTGAGGAGAGATGTCGCGAGCTCTGGCGATGGCTACTCACGTGATGTACCAGGGTACGGCCAGGCTCGGGTGGTCGTACATCTGCACACACACACGATAGAACGCACATGGCATGCGTCCGTTAGTCCATGCGTGTCAGGAACAAGATGGAGCATAACGAGAGAGCACGCACCTGTTCAAAGCGAGCCTTGAGCAATGGATCGCTCGATGACGAGATGCTAGCCGAGCCATCCACGAGACATACCCGTCAGTCATGATCACTTGCACACACATATGCCAATGCACACAACAGCGCGCACCCGTGCTCGTAGATCTGGTCGCCAGTCGAGAGCACGAACGCCGGGCGAGGGTCGAGCGTCGCGGCGAACTGCTGGAGCGCCTCGGCCGTCTGCTTCTGGTCGGCGCTGCCCGTGCCGTAGTCACCGATGACGAGGAAGTTGGTCTCGTCCGGGAACGCGCCGCCGACCGCGCTCTTGTGGCTGCTGCCCTGCGCCGCCGCCGCCGCCACCGCCGTGTTCGTGCCGTCCAGCACACTGGCTGCGGCTGTCGGAGCTGGAGAGGACGACGAGAGGTAGAAGAGCGCGAAGACGACCCAGAAGCTGAAGAGCCCGACACCGAGGCGTTTGAGCCACTCCTCGTACGTCACGTACGCCGTGCCGCCGGCGACGCCCGCGCTCCAGCGCCGCATCGTCTTGTTGTCGTCGTCCTTCTTGAGCCCCGCCTCGAGCAGCATCGTGCGTGCGTTTGTGCGTTCCAGGAAGAGAAAGCAAAAGATCGCGCTCGATGGGAATGGGTCGCGCACGCGCTGTTAGTCGGCTTGAGCCTCGAGTCTGCGGCAGTGCACAGCTGACCAGAGCCTCTTGGGTTTGGTGTCGTGAAGGAGTACGAGTCAATGGGCGAGCGCTGCACACACGCGTGGAGATGAAGCCGCGTCCGCTGGGCAACTCGCGCTGCTGGCTTTTCGGTTGTCGTTGTCAGTATTGCTGTTGCGTGGTTCGCTCGTCGTACTTAAGCGGAGTGTCCAGCCAAAATGCCCATCATTCCATTCCGAAGCGCTCGTTCGCGACGATGGCAGCAGCGAGAGCGCTGGGCGTGATCCCCGCGCGCCTCGGGTCCTCGCGATTCCCGGGCAAGCCGCTGGCCGAGTTCTTCGGCAGGACGATGATCGAGCACACGTACGCGGCCGCGGCGGCCTCCTTGCTGCTCACCAAAGTCGTGGTCGCGACAGACAGCGCGCGCATCACCCGCGTCATCGAGCACATCGGCGGCCACACGACGCTCACGGGCGACTGCGCCACGGGCACGGACCGCATCGTGCAGGCGCTGCGCCGCATGGACCCCGCGGAGCTGAGCGAATACGACGTCGTCGTGAACATCCAGGGCGACGAGCCGGGCGTGAACCCGAAGCACATCGATCTGTGCGTGCAAGCGCTGCGCGCCGACCCGACGAGCGTGATGAGCACGCTGGCGACGCCGATCCTGAGCGAGCGCGACGCTGTTAGTCGAGACGTCGTCAAGTGCGTCGCGGACCACCAAGGGTGCGTGTTTGTGCTGCTGTGTGTGCTCGTTCCCGTCGCTGTGCTGAGAGCGGCTCTCTGTTGTTTGCTGGGATGCTGCACAGGAACGCGCTGTACTTCTCTCGCGCGCTGATCCCGCACTCGAAAGACGGCGCGTACTCGCCCACAACTACGTACCTACGGCACGTGGGCATGTACGCGTTCCGCAGAGAGTTCCTGCTGCAGTTTCCGTCGCTGCCGCGATCGCCATTAGAAGCGAGCGAGGATCTGGAGCAGCTGCGCGTGCTCTCGTCCGGGTTCAAGATCAAGCTCGTACAGGTGGACTCGACGCTGCCAGGCGTGGACACGAAGGCCGACCTGGAGGAGCTCAAGGCGATATGGCCGCACAGCGCGCTGTAACATGCGAATAGCTTTGACCTCTGCAGCGTCTCCAAGGATGTCGGTGCTCTGTGTGTGCGTGCGGTGGGATGATAGACACAATCAGCAGCGTCTCGTTGTCAGCGCTGTTGGTGCTCATGCGTCAGCAGGTGTGTGAAGCGACCGAGATGGCGTTGAACTCGATGGTGAAGTAGGTTCTGCAGACGGAAGGGACGCGCAATTGGGCTATCGGCATTACTAGCAGCGGAGGCAAGCGAGTGTCTCGTGCTGACTGTCTACAAGTACGCTAGGACGACGCCAGCCGCGACGGATGAGAGCGCGACGACAGCCGATGCCATGGCACTGCGACCCACGGCGGCGCTGCTGCTGTTGCTGCTGCTGCTGTTGCTGCTGCTGTTGCTGCTGCTGGGCTTGCACCTGTTAAGAATCTCCCCAAAGGTCTCTTTTCCGTTCAGCCCGTTGGAGGTGCAGTCGGGCAGCTTGGCGACGACATTCTCAAACGTCGGGTAGCACTTGTCGTCGGGGCACTTGGTTTCCACGTAGCAGTACTTGTTGTTCTTGAGCTCGTTCACGAGGCTCAGTGTCTTGCTGATTTCGTCGTAACTGCAGCTGGCGGCGGACGCGCGGTCGACGGACACGAGCGCGAGCGCGGCTGCTGCGACGACTGACGCGACGACTTTCATCGGTCTTGGCAGTCGGGTGGGGAGTGGCGAGGTGCGGGTGTGAGAAGCGGTGGCGTCGCTGGACGGGAGATTCGCGACTGACGCTGTCCGGCAGACCCACTCAAGTCGCCGCCGCCAGACGACACGAGGTACCTCCAAATGGTTAATGAGTCATTGCGTGACCTCCTTATGATTTGGTGCACAAAAGAAGCACTGTGCCGTGTGCCGCTCGGGGAGTAGCTCTGGATTTATTTCGTGCTTGAGAGACAAGTTCATGGTGCAGATAGTAATCAGTCATCCTTGGCGCTGTGGCCGCATTCACAGTCAGCGCCATAGAGGTCCTGTAGCCACACCTTCGCTTGCGGCGACATCCAGCAGGCCCTGCCATGCATAGTATGTGCTTCTTCATCGGAGGTATTCGCGAGGTGCTTCGTTGCCAACTTGGGTTTCATGAGGAATATCGGTATATACCGGATGAGCCTCCAGAAACCGATATTCTGAATGCTCACACAAAAATTCAAACGTTCAAATCTCTTGAAGCAAATCCTGATACCGGTATTGTACCGACACACCCCCAAAGTGGCCATTCTCCTTTCCCATCGAGTATACAAACGCCAAGTCAGTTGCGGAGGAAGCGGGTTTGCATTTTGGCTCGGACGACAAGCGGATAACAAAAAGTGAAGGTGCTCACTATCGGAACCACCACGCGCTCGTCCAGCCAGCTGCCAGCACGCGAGACAGCGAAATGGCCGCCTCCACCGCCACAACAGGCGACGCCTCTCTCCCCGCGACGACGGCGCGCTCGTCGACCCTGCTGCAGGCGCGCAGCGGCAACCTCCCCAAGAAGGCGCCGGCGTCCAGCAGCAGCAGCAGCTCGTCCAAGAGCAACTCGTCCAAGAGCAGCTCGAATGGATCAGGCGCCGCTTCCGGCGCGAGCGCGAGCAGCAACACGGCGGTACGTACGCTCTCTCACTCGCTCTGAGTGGTGGTAGTTGACGCTCACTGCGCCGCTCCACTCGTTCGCGTGAGCACAAGGCGATCACTAGCTATCAGTGTTTCTGGCGACGGTGTTGAGCGGATAAGATGGAGAGGCTGTGGTGTGGAAAGCAGTATGCTGAACAGCGGTGTGTCCTGTGTGCGTGATGTAGCAACCCGATCGCTTCATCCCGAATCGGAGCGCGATGAACATGGATCTGGCGCAGTGCCGCTCCCCCGGCACCGAGGCTGCGCAGGCGGCGGTCGCAGACTCCTCGGGCGGCAGCGCAGGCGACGACGAGGAGAAGCAGAACTACAAGAAGCGACTCGCGAGCGCGCTCCTGGGCGACGAAGACGGCGAGCGCCACAAGATCCTGAAGTTCACGGCCAAGCCCGCGACGCCAGCCCCTGAGTCGTTCAAGTCGTCGCTCTCGGCGCGGTTCTCCCACAACAAGACGAGCGCGATCCCTGCGGCGGCGGCCAAGAAGCTCAACAGATACGTGCCGTCGGCGCCGATCAAGGTGCTGGACGCGCCAGAGCTGATGAACGACTACTACCTGAATCTGCTCTCGTGGGGATCGAACAACATCCTCGCAGTCGCGCTCGGGCAGTGCGTGTACCTGTGGAACGCCGAGAGTGGCGAGATCGACGAGCTCATGGCGCTGGAGGGCGACGACTACGTCAGCTCTGTCCAGTGGAGCGACGTCGGCGGCTCGTCCCACTTGGCGATCGGCACGAGCGAGTCAGTGGTCCAGCTGTGGGACGTCGCGGCGCAGAAGCAGGTGCGGTCGATGAACGGCCACTCCTCGCGCGTCGGCGCGCTGGCGTGGAACAGCTACGTGCTCTCCTCTGGCTCGCGCGACAGCACGATCATCCACCACGACGTCCGAGCGCGCTCGCACCAGCTGTCGACGCTGACGAGCCACGAACAGGAAGTCTGCGGTCTCCAGTGGTCGCCGGACGGCACGACGCTCGCCTCAGGCGGCAACGACAACGCGCTCTGCCTGTGGAAGTCGTCGACGATCGGCAGCAGCAACAGCATCCAGAGCCCCGCGCATCGCTTGGAGCACCACACTGCGGCAGTGAAGGCGATCGCGTGGTGTCCGTGGGAACGCAACCTGCTCGCGACTGGCGGCGGTACAGCGGATCGCACGATCAAGTTTTGGAACACGTCGAACGGCGCGATGCTCAACTCGGTGGACACTGGCTCGCAGGTGTGCTCGCTGCTGTGGTCGACGACGGAGAAGGAGATCCTGTCCTCGCACGGCTACTCGCAGAACGAGCTGTGTCTGTGGAAGTACCCGAGTATGACCAAGGTGAAGGAACTCACTGGCCACACGTCGCGCGTGCTGCATCTCGCAGCCTCGCCAGACGGGTCGACGGTCGTCTCTGGCGCTGCAGATGAGACGCTGCGGTTCTGGAAAGTGTTTGGATCGAACCGCAAAGCTAGCAAGACCGGATCGGCTGGCAGTGAGCTGACAAGCTCACGGCTGTCGAACGTGATGAGCATCAGATAAAGTCGAGAGCGCGCTTTCGTCGAGAGCCATGTCCACTTGGAAAGCCCAGTCGGATTGTTTTATCGTGATGCGAGGCAGTGTGATGCAGGCACGGCGGAGTTCACGAAAGCGAGAACGCGAAGAAGGAAGAGAGTTGCGTATATTATATATGAAGAGAAAGAATTTGTTCATGATGGCGAATTTGGCAACGAATGCGACGTGCTGCGCGTATTCGTTTCTCGCATGATGCGACTCAAAAATAGAGCGGTGCGTCTGAATCGTGCTCGCGCGTCCTGGTGCAGCAAGGACGCATTCATCAAGCCAGCAAGCTCGCCTACTTCACTCGCCACGCAAGTGACCACGTGCTGGAGATGTCGAAGAGCAGCGAGAAGCACGGAGATCTGCTGACTGCAGCGGATGTGACGCGACAAGCCGAGCTGGTCGCCATGGAGTACCTCAAGAGCACGAAGTGCACGCAGACGCTGGACGCGATGATGCAGAAGTCCAAGTCCAAGAGCTCCTCTGTCGTCGCGAGCGAGCTGTACGCTGCCGATCTGGACAGCAAGAAGAAGGCTTCGCAGGAGTTCAAGTCCATCCTGGAGTTCATGGTCAGCGCCTCGTCCTCGCGTGCGGCGTCTGAATCTGCCACTGAGGGCGACGGCGGCTCAGCTCCGAGATCTGGTCGGCGGAGATCCTCGAGCGTGAGCTCTGACAAAGACACTGGCGAGGTGATCTGGACGAAAGACGACGTCGCGAGGCTGAGGAAGGCGATCAAGCAGACCACCGGCGTCGAAGACAAGAACGAGCGCTGGAAAAACATCGCGGTGCTCGTCGGGAGCGGCAAGTCGAAGAAGCACTGCTACGTCAAGTACAAGGAGCTCAAGGAGGAGAAGAAGGCAAGCGGCTCGAGAGGCTCCTCGCCGTCGTCCAGTCGGCGATCGTCCGAGGACAGTTCCGGAGGAAAAGGGCTCCTCTCAAGTAGCCAGGGAGAACCGGATCGCGTCGAGGCAGCGACGAAAGTGGATACGTGGGACGATGCTGTGGCAGTCAAGCAGCCTCCTCTCGTGGAAAGCCGCATCGAAATCAGTCAAGCGCGTGCACCCACCACGAGTTCGATGAAGCCACGCTCGTCACTCGCAAGTGAGTTGCAGATGGAAGATGTTGACGATTTCGATTCGATCCAGCCAGCAGCAACATCAGCAGCTCTGGGGTCAAGCAAACAGAGGAGTGTGGTCAGCAACAGAGCGTCACAGCCGATGTCGAGTACTCGCTCTGGCGGTGCCAGCCGAGGCGGTCGAGCGCCGACAGCCGACGAGATAGCTTCGCTTCAGAGGGTGCTGTTCTCGGGCGAGAAGAAAGGCTTCGGCTCCCACTGGGACGAACAGGTGCGCTTTTCGCGAGCTGGAGGATTCATTCTGTTCGAACCTTTGATCTGACCTCTTCGCGTGTGTGAACTGGTTTCTCAAACGCAGGGATTCTTCTACACCGATGCGGCGAGCCTTGGCTACGGACTCGTCCAGCACGAAGGCGGGCCGTGCGGCGTGCTCGCTGTCGTCCAGGCGTATGTGCTCCGGTTTCTACTAGACAGCGCGCCGCGTGACTGGCAAAATGTGAGTGAACTGGTGCGTATTTGATCAGATCCATGCTTCGTGCTAACAAAATTTATACTGTGGATCGTGTGGATCCCTTCAGCCAAGTCGAACCGAGCAAGACAGCGCTCTTGTGTCAGCGCTGGCGTTCATCCTGCACCAAGCAGCAGGCGGCGTGCGCTCTGCATGCACCGTGGCACTCAATGAGCGCGCGGACAGCCTCAAGTCCAGCTCATCGAAGCGCAAGTTCATGAGCGGCGTCGTCCTCCACACCTCGTCCACTCACGACGAAACGCGCGCGCTTCTCAGCGAGCATCTACAGCAACTCACGGCGCCAAAGGGGAACGGACTCGTGCTCTTCGTCATCTCTGTGATCCTGTCGAGAGGCGTCGCGAAGATCGAGAGCGAAATGGATCGCGTCGAAGGCATCACCGACGCCAGCGGCAGCGGAGGGAAACTCATCGGCGGCCACGACTACTGCACGCAGGAGATGGTGAACGTGCTGCTCTGCGGCCAGGCGTGCAGCAACGTGTTCAATGGCAGGCAGCTGCTCGAGGGCTCGAGCGAGGACGACCCGAGCGCCATCGTGCTCAACGGCGTCTCGAAGCAGGCGACCGTGGGCTTCCTCTCGCTGTTCGAAGCGTACGAGTACATCGTCGTGGGCTCATTCCTCAAGGCGCCGTTGTTCAGCATCTGGGTCGTCTGCAGCGAGTCCCACTACTCGGTGCTCTTTGCCGAGCCGAAGCTGCTGCGGGACGCGAACCTGGACGACCGTCGCAGGCTCGACCTCTTCTACTTCGACGGGCTCGCGAACCAGGACGAAGTGATCCGGCTGAGTGTCGACGCCCAGGCACTGGACGAGAAGCCGCAGGCGAAGCACGACGATCTCGTGCCACCGCTCAACCTCGTGATCCAAACCAAGTGGCCGCTCGCGGCGGTCGACTGGCACGACGTCGAGCCGCTGCTGTGAGCGAGAATGGGATTGAGATTGAGCCATATTCGAAGTCCATATTGCATATTATTGTCAGCTCACGAAAAGCGAGCACGCCATATTCGAACAACAAGTCGATTTCTTCTATATTCTGCAATATAAACACATATATTGCAGCTCGATGCCCTCTATGAAGCAGTTCTTCTTCAAACAAACCTCGTTGGCGACAAGTCGACTGGAGAGTTGGTCAGCCAAAGAAACCCCGATAACTTTGCTAAGAAGGGTCCCGACAAGTAAACTACTTGATAAACTCGCTCCATAAATGTTCTGATCGCCCTCTATCCTGCTTCTCAGCCAATCCTTGACTTCTATCCGGACTTCCAGCCAATCACAAGGACGTATGACAAACAGCGGGATGTGCGGCTCGCACGTTGAAGTGGAAAACGTCCAGTGTGTCAAAACGAAAGAAGGACTCTCGTGCATGAGGCGCTTCCGAGATGCCGCCGCTCAGCGAGCATGACGAGCGCCACAGGCTGTTGTTCCGCGCGGTTCACACGAGAGAGAGCGGGACGGCAGCCATTCCTTCCATTTCCTACCCATCCAGCCAAGCCAGTGATCGCCTCTGCTCGTGCGCCACCCACCTTTGTGCATGCGAACGCCTCCTGCGTGTGTGCGTGTGCGTGTGTGTGTGGTCTCAGTGCGTGGTACGAGCAGCCTTCGCCAAAGCTCATTGCGCGTTTTGCCTCGCCATCCTCATCACCAGCTAGCCAGCACTCGCTCTTAACGCTCCCCAAGCGCCGTGAAGATGATGATGATGATGATGGCAGCAGCCGCGGATACGGCGACGCTGTCCCCAGCGCCGATGACCGCCGAGCAGCAGCAGGCAATGGCGGCCGCGATCCAGGCAAGCGTGCTCGTCAAGTTCCGCAACCTGCTCATCGCGCTCGCGATCGGCTACGGCGTGATCTTCCTGCTCTCGACGCTGCTCGTGCTCTACATGCGGCACAACCGCAACGTGGCGTTCCGGGGCGACGCGACCGCCGCGCGCAAGATCATCCTACCGGCGTTCGAGCCGCTGCTGTGGCTCTTCTCGCTCGTGTCGTTCACGTTCAGCGTCTACTTCTGCGCGTCGCTCATCACGAAGGAGGTCAAGGTCACGGCGTCCAAAGTCGAGACCGAGACGTACTACTCCGGCAGGCTCTTCGTACTCATCGTCTCGATGGTCTACATGTACCAGAAGAGCGTCACGACGCCTGCACTCCAGCGCGCCGTGCTCATCTCGCTGCTGCTCTGCACGTACAACATCCCGATCGTCTGGTACACGGAGGCGAAGTGCTCTGCGGACGTGGCGTACTACGTGCCGACGTTCACGAGACTGCCCGTGCCGCTGCTCTTCGTCTGGGCGTTCATCAGTCCGCCGGCGAGGGCGAGCAAGCGCGCGATCCGGGAGTACTGCACGTTCGTGTTCGTCTACTACACGCTCTTCGTCTCGTATAGCGAGCTCTTCCGGCGCGGGCAGATCGACGCGGGCTTCACGGTCACGTTCCTCAATATCTTCTGGGGTTCGCTCTGTCCGCTCGTCATCTGGCGCATCCTCAAGGCCGACACGGAGCACTGGCGAGGCATGGGACAGCGCGCGGTGCTGCTGCAGAGTCTCTTCCGACAGAAGCACAACTTGGATGAGCGCATCTCGTCGCGAGGGCTCCACGTGCTCATCGAGATGCACCGCAAGTACATCATCGACTTTGCGTACCTGGAGATCAAGCACAAGATCGGTGTGGGCTCGAGCGCTGTGGTGTTCAACGGTGTGCTCAACTCCAAGACACCAGTGGCGATCAAGGTGTACACACCGACGAGTCTGGTGGACGAGACGGTCGCCGAGTTCTCCCACGAAGCCGCGCTCTGCGGCGCGCTACACCACCCGAACATCGTCAAGTTCTACGGTATGTGCGTGTGTCCGCCGACCATTTGCCTAGTCTCAGAGCTCTGCCAGGGCAGTCTGGACGACGTCACGCGCGCTCTCGCTCGCCGCAAACACGATGCCAAGCGGCAGCAGCACATCATCAATCTGCAGTACATGATCGACGCCACGCGCGCGGTCGCGTACCTGCACAGCTTCTCGCCGGCGTTCCTGCATCGCGACATCAAGCCCGCGAATTTCCTCGTGGACGCGAAGTGCGTCGTCAAGCTGACGGACTTTGGCGAGTCGCGCAGCATCCCCAAGGCGTTCCAAGCCGCCAATGGGAACTACAGCAGCAACCATGGCGATGCGCGCTCGTCGATGGCTGGAGCGGAGGTGTGGTCGTCCATGCAGACGCCGACGACGCTGATCCCGGAGAGAAACGCCATGACGGTGCGCGGCACAGCGGACTACATGGCGCCGGAGATCATCAAAGGCAAGGCTGGCACGGCGCTGTACGGCGAGGCTGCTGACGTCTACAGCCTCGCGATCACGCTCTGGGACATCATCCATCCGTGGGACGAGAAGTACCCGGAGGCGAACAACAACCACTTCAAAATCTTCGAGAGCGTGCTCAGCGGCAAGCGGCCCCCGATTAGCGACGCGTGCCATCCCGAGGTGAAGCGCATCTTGAGCGAAGCCTGGGAGGCGCAGCCGGAGCGGCGTCCGTCGGCGCAGTACATCTTGGCGCGACTCGAGGATCTCAAGCAGGAGGTCGTGAGCGACGTCGCAGCGCTGCTCGCCGAGTCGGTCGAGAAGAAGATCGTGACGACAAAGAAAGGCACGGTGACGGAGAAGCCGATCAGCGGCCAGCTGCTCATGCAGCGCATGCTGGAGCTCGACATTGTCGAGACTGTCGAGGAAGCCTGCCGGATGGGCAACGGGCTCATGAGCTCTGGCTTTCTGCACCACGTGCGCCACCTCGAGTCGTTCACCAAGACGACGGAGCTCTTCGTCTTTGACGAGCACATGATCGACAGCTTTGGCGCAGGCGGGCTGCACAAGCACTGCTACCCGTCCGTGTCGTCACGAAACGAGGCAAAAAGCGCGCACCTCGCGGCGCTGATTCAGTTCCCAAAGTACCACTTGGGCGACTCGCACATGAGCGTAGCGTCGACCACGGGCTCGTGCGTTGGTGAGCGGGATCGCTTGTCGTCCGTGTCGTCGTCCAAGGCATCTGTACAGAGCCACTACGTCCGTGGCGCCGCGCGAGATCCCGACGAGTGTCCGTGCCGGAAGCTGGGTCGAGGACAAGGCGTCATGCGCGCGCAGCGCAAGCGGTTCCGTCGCAACAAGAAGTGGTACGCGATCGTCGAGGAGAGCATCCTGACGGAGAAGCTGCTCACGGACGAGTTCGACCACACGGGTGAGAGCACGTACGATGACAACTCGCCCATGAACACGAGCGACATGGAGGCTGCAATCCTGCACGAGAGCGACGGCGACGACGACGAC
>JAADWH010000182.1:0-36803 GCA_023335995.1 Globisporangium nagaii
ACCAAGCGCACACGCAGGCTACACATAACGAGGCAAACAAAACAGACGCGCGACGCACTCTGGCAGGAGCTTCGGCTCGATGATGAGCGGCTGGATGTCGAGGTCGTCGTCGTCATCGGCCCACGAGCTGCCTTCGTTGCCGAAGGGCTTGGCGAATCCGAGGTTCTTGGCCATGGCTGCTGCTGGCGGTGGTCGCTGCTGGTGCTGGTGCTGGTGCTGCTGGTCACTCCGATGTCGGCGGTGACGAGGTGTTGTGGGGTTTTGCTCTGCGCCGCATGGCCGAGGTGAGGTGGTCACACAGCGCGCAGTCGCAGCGAAAGCGGTTCGTAACAAGAAGGATGGACGGCACGAGCGTGTTGCAAAGCCCGCGACTGGCTTTGTGCTGCTGGGCGACTGGACCGCCCCTTCCGTGAGGATCCGCAGCCACCTCATCCGCATCAAACACCCTCGCCAATGGTCGCACCGCGGCAAGTCAAGTGATGCATGGACTGTGTGAACTGGCGCGCGTGTGCTGTGGTGTCGCGAGCCAGGTCCAGCTCTCGAGTGCTTCAGTGCGCACAGCACGCGAGTCCTTGCGGCATGCGTGCCTGCGCTGTCCATCTGGACAGTTCATCACCCCGTTTCGATTCTGTAACATAACTGCTCGTCTCTCTTCCTGTCGCTGACAGCTCGCTTCGTTCTAACGAAAGCAGTTCGTATCCATCGTCCTCCGTGCACCAACCAAAGCCGGCGGCACTGTACTGCACTACAATAGTAGCCCCATCTCGCATCCTCTCGCTTTGCCCTTTTGGCTCTTTGGTTTTGTGTGACCTCTTGGGAACCAACAACAGGCAGCCTTTCCGATACAAAGCGCGCCGCCGCATCCAGCCACTGAGTGATCCAGCGACACACAGGCACTGCACAAGCAAGCACACGCACGAGCGCAAGCACTGCACGAGCCATCAACGCAAGCTATCATCATCATGGGTGCCGGTTCCAAGCTCATCAAGCAGACGGCGTCGAAGCAGATCCACCGCCTGGACCACAAGATCAACAAGAGCGCGGCCAAGCAGAGCCGCAAGGTCTCGAGCGTTGTCAAGCCCAAGCGCGTGAAGGCGCATGTGACGCGCGCGATCAAGAACAAGGAGCCGAAGCTCGTGGAGAACACCAAGAACCTGCTCGTCATGCGCGGCAACAAGACCAACGAGGACGTCAACACATTACTGCGCGACCTGGTGCGTGCTGTTTGCTTGATGTCTTGCGATGTGTGTGTGCATTTTGCGACCTTGCGATCGCTCTTGCCTTTTGTGGATCGTCATTAACGCTCACTCTTGCTTTGATGTATCTATGCGCATCGTGTTTGTGCAGCGCATGCTGAAAGCGCCGTTCGCCAAGATGATGGGGAAGAAGAACGACATCCACGTGTTTGAGGACGAGAACAACGTGGAGTTCCTGACGCAGAAGAACGACGCGAGCCTCTTCATGGTCGGCAGCAGCACGAAGAAGCGTCCGAACAACCTCGTGCTCGGCCGCACGTTCGACGGCCACATCCTGGACGTGATGGAGTTCGGTTTCTCGCACTTCAAGTCGATCGACGCGTTCAAGTGCAAGAGCAAGAAGGCGCCGGGCTCCAAGCCGTGCTTCGTGTTCACTGGCGACCTCTGGGAGAGCCACGAGATGTTCATGAAGCTCAAGAACCTCTTAATAGACATCTTCCGCGGCACGATCGTCGAGCTCGTGAACGTCAAGGGTCTCGACCACGTCATCGTGTGCACGGCGTTCAAGGAGAAAGTGTTCTTCCGCTCGTACTCGGTGGACTTCAAGAAGGCGGACACGCACCCGCGCGTGGAGCTCGAGGAGATGGGTCCGCGCTTCGACCTGGAGTTCCGTCGCCACAAGTTCGCGTCGGCGGACCTCATGAAGGCCGCGACGAAGAAGCCGAAGGGTCTCGCGCCGAAGAAGATCAAGAACATCTCGCGCGACGAGCTCACGGGCGACAAGCTCGGCCGCATCCACATTGACAGACCAGATATTTACACGATGCAGAGCCGTCGTGTCAAGGCGCTGCGAAAAACGCCAGCGGACCTCAAGAAGAGCGCGAACGGCGGCGAAGGCGACGACGGCGACATCGAAATGGTCGAAGAATAGACTAGCGAGCAACGGCGTCGCTGCGCGTCTGGGCTCGAGAGAGCTGCGCTGCTCGCCTGTTTGGATCAGTAGAGATCGTTCGGTCCACTCGCCAGAGTCCACTCAATCAATCCATTGCCCGTTTTGTATAGAAGATCATCGCTTTGTCAGACGCCTTCGTTCGTATCTATTGTGTAATGGCTATCGGTGCAGCGGCTGCGAGACTGGCGGCGCACTGCACTGCCTAGTTCTTCAGCAGCATCAGCTGGTTCGTGAGCTCCGCGAAGTCCGTCACGAACCAGTCGGCGTTCTGCTTGACGACGTCGCGCGTGACGATGCCGCCAAAGCCCACGAAGAGGTCCGCCGGTGGACGCGCCTGCAGATCCGTCACGCCGTCGCCGACCATCGCGACCACCTCGTGGCCATGCGTCTTCTTGATACTGTCGATCGGTAGAAGCGCAATAGGATCGATAGGAAGCGGGTGAGCGCCAGCATAACGAGGGAACCAGGGAACATAACATAACGGAGGTCGCACATTTTGATCGCCTCAGCCTTGCCGCCGTCGCGACTCGTGAGCTCCGTGGCGTCGAAGCCCGCGTAGCTGCCGTCGTCGTTGAAGTAAATCGTGTTGGCGTAGATGTTGCGCAGCGGGATGTTCACCTGCTCGGCCACGGGCTCGATCATGAGGCGGAAGCCGCCCGAGACGAAGAACACCTCGATGTTGTTCAGCTGCAGCGCCGAGATCAGCTCCCTCACGCCTGTAGGCATACGAAAACAACGCGTGACGGTGTCAGCACCAGATTGCAGCTCTGTCGCCATCGCTATCACCGCTACAAATCGTACCTGTCGTGAGCTTGGGAGGGTTCGCATCGAGGCAGTCCTTGACGTCGTCCTTGGACGGCTTGATGATGTCCAATCGCGCAGCCAAGGCGTCCTCGAACTTGACGTTTCCGTTCATCGCTCTAGAGAGAGAGAGAATGGACAAGCATACGATCAATGCCATCTACCCCGCATGTTCCAATCGCACACCAAGGCAGATCGTACTTGTGCGTCCACTCCTTCACGGCAGCGCCGGCGCCGCAGTGCTCCGCGAGCACGTCGATGCCTTCTTCCTCGCAGACCGTGCTGTCAACGTCAAAGCAGACAGCACCGACCGACCGCCAGAGATCCTTCACCGGCTGCGACGCGAACGCTCTCGCCTGCAGCCCATGCTGCGTCTGTTTGCCGCGCACAGCAGTCGCATAGTGGTCGCATCGCGACAGTGGATCCACATGAGTCAGTACGGATTGCGTGCGCATACTTGCGCTCGAGTCGGCAGGCGGCGCTCGCGCTCGCTGCTTGTCGATTCTGAAATAGACAGCGGAGAAACGAGCACGCGCGGAGGCTCCGGTGTGCGCATCCCGTGCGAATTGCGGAATGCGAAAGAGCGAGCAAGACTCACCGTCGGTGTCGAGGAAGGCGCAACGAGGCAGCGCGAATGACGAGTCGCGCGTAGCAGCAGGCGCTGGCTGCTGCTCCACATCTTATGGCGTTTGATCGGCGAGGCGGTGCGCGTTCCTGCGGCTGACGAGCTCTGGAGCTGTGTGATTGCACAAATCGCTGGGCAGCAGAACCGGTAGCATCTGGAAAACTAGGAGCCGCACTGGTTCAATACCGACGTTCTCACTGGACAATCTAATGTGAAAGGTAAATCGATTTAAACAGGCTACATGCTTTCATAAATAGTCATAAACGACTCTTTATCAGTAACAACGAGCTGAACCCTAATAACCCCGGTTTTGAGCAATATTGACCAATTTAAGCAGGTTCGGCATCCCTATACCGCCTCGAGCTGAATTGAGATAAAGAGGGATGGGTCCGTATAACTATGGCCAGCACTGTGCGCTGCCTCCCTCTTGTATCGGATGAAAGCGCAGTATCGTCTTGAAAAGGATTAATGTCGATCCGAAACGCCACAAAACTGCGTCGAAACAGAAAACTGTTTTTGAAGCCAAATCCGAAGTCAAACAACAACCCGAAAGCACCGCGAAGAAGGCTGATGCTGGAGCGCGCGCGCGAGCGAGCCGTCCACCGCGTTTTCGCTCGTACTGGCCGACGCGCTGCACGTTCTTTATTCATGAGACACTCGCGCTCGCCTGTTCCCTCGGCATGTCGCAACGTATACGAGCGCGCGAGAGCAGGAACAACAGGCGCAGTTGGCTGAGCAAACCAAGCAAAGTGTTCAGCTGACGCAATTGCGCGCGCGCGTCGTCGCTCTCGGCTTCCGACGATTGCGAGCGAGCGCTGGCGCTGGGGCATACTGAGCGCAAGTCACGCGAAGTGCGGCGGCGCTCTCTCTCTCGCGCGCGCGCTCTCTCTCTCGTGCACTCTGAAGCGTTGATGATGGCTCAGGAAAGAGCGCATCGCGCACAGGAGTCTTTGTGCCGCAGCAGAGCGGCCCATGAGAGCAGCAGAGTGTCGCTTGAGATCTTTTTGCGCGTGTTGAAGTTTTAAGACACTCGCCACGTCTTCACGCGGAAATGTCGTGTTGTGCAGACTGACACTGCATCGCTGCGGATGGTGTGAATGAGCCCCGAGTGCTGTGCGAGTATATTTTATCGTATTATGATTCCTCGGCCTTGCTTCGTCGCGCTTTGGGGCCGCTAGTTGTACAGTTGCGCACTCGTTCGCTCTCTCTCTCTCTCTCTCTCTCTCGCATGCGATGGACGCCGTGGCGCTCTCTCCACCACCACCGATTCACACATCGATCTCCTTCGTCCACTCGGCGATGTTGCTCTTCACGCCGTTCACGAGCTGCTCGACGTCGAGCCACGGGATGACGTTCAGAGTAGCCACCGCCGGCAGCGCCATGCCTTCGAGGAAGCCGGTCTGGCAGATCAAAAAGTCCGCGCGCGTCCACGACTCCTCAAAGCAGAACAGCGGGCTCGCACACGCCTGCATGCGCTTGTCCTCCTGGCCCTGCAGAAAGTACTCGGCGGTCAGGCGCGTGACCCACTTCTGGTGCTGCGCGAACGGCTTCATTGTCTGGTTAATATCGCTCACGTGCATCGCACAACGCAGCGACAGGATCTGCAGCTGCTGCGACAGCACCTCCTCACCGGAGCTGCGCTTGGTCGCGTTCCACTCGGCCGCACTCACGGCCTGCACTTTCGCCAGCAGCTCGCGCTGGTAGCACAGCGCGGTCGCGAGGATCGTCTCGCGCACGACCGTGAGCACCTCGTCCTGCTGCTGGGCGTCCATCTTGCTCAGGATGTTGAACTCGGGCTTCGTGATCGCCTCCACCGCCAGCGCGATGTGCTTCGACTCCATCGGCGCACGCGTCGGGAACTTCTGCGCGATCTCGTGGTTCGTCTTGATCAGAAAGTCGTTCATCAGCCCCGTGTGCTCGATGTCGTGCATCACCGCTGCGAGCAGCGCGCCGACCTGGTTGTGCGACGAGATCTTCTCGCCGAGCGCCGTGTTCGCGAGCAGCATAAATAGGGAGTGCAGCACGTCGGCTGCATGGGCGGCGTTGTGGAACGGCATGTCGCGACGGTACCGGTCTTCCACGTAGCGGAGGAACTTGGGCAGCATGCTCAGATCCACGAGATCCATACAGCACTCGAGGCTCTGGAACACGAGCATGCCCACGAACACCACAATGTTCTCCGGAATGAGCTCCTCGAGTACGAGCACGTCCATCTCGATCGTGCCGAACGACGCGAGCACAAGCTTGACGACCTGGTCGTGGTGGCTCTTTGGCACGTCGCACTGGTGGCACAGCGCGCGCACCTCCGCGTCCTGCAGAATGTCGGTCGGTCGCGCGCGCTTTCGGGACTTGGGTGTCGCGTACAGAACCTCGTCCGCGTCCAGATCTTGGCCAAAGTCCTCCCACGACAGCGTCGTGCGCAGCTCGCTGCCGCTGTGGCGCGTCGAGAGCACATTGAGCTTCGGTCGGTCCGCACCTTCCGGCGCCGAGCGACGCTGCATGTAGTGGCGCATGCGGCCGACGTCCGACACGCTACCAGCGTTCGTCGTCGCGATGCGCTTGCGCAGCCCCGAGAAGTTGTTCATGAGGTAGCTCGCGAGCGCCTTCATCCGCGCGTGGATCCGTGTGGACGCGACGTTGGATGCCGCCGCTGCCGATGAAGCCGACGCCGACGCCGACGAGGTGTTGTCACGCTTGTCACCGGTTGCGCTGTGGCCGCTGCTGGTCGAGCTCAGCAGCGCGTCGCTCTTGAGTCCGCCCGTCGACGTGATCCCGATCTTGAGCTCGTACTTGCGGTCGTCATCCACGCTGCTGCAGTCGTCGCAGTAGTCGTCATCGATCGGCGTCGGCATCAGCGCCTCCTCGCGCTTGCGCTCCATGATGTGGAGGCTCGTGATGCTACACAGCTCCACGTCCTCGCCCTGTCCGCCCGCTGCTGCTGCTGCTGCTGAAGTCGTCGGGATGGCTGCGACCGAGGCGGACGCGGTCGACGCCATCATCATCGCGGTCGTGCTGCGCGCCAAAAAGTGCGCGTGCTGGGTCTTCTCGATCATCTCGTCCGCGCTCGTGCTCGTGCTGCTTGCTGTGCTTGTGGAATGGACTGGGATTGCTAGCGTGACTGTCGCTCTCTCTCCATATAAAGGCTGCGACCGTTTCGGCGTCTGTCTCTGGCTGCTGGTATTTCCGTCTTCACACACACACACACTGCGCTGCGCTGTTGCCTGCCTTGCTTCGCTCGCGTCTCCGTCACTCACTCGCTCACCTCCTCCTGTCTGTCTGTCCGTGGTCTTATTACCAAGTGGGCTCTGCCATTCGGAGACTCGAGGGCTCGCTCGCTCGCTCGTGTTCCTCCCACTCCCTCGCTCGCGTGCCTGCTTTTCTCGCGTCCCCCATCCCCACGCAACCAGAACAGCTCTCGAGCCATAATCGCCCCTGCGTCCACGAATATGGGGACCCCAAACACAGCAGCGCTCGTGACGAAAAACAAGTGAACATGTCGCAGCTTTCGCTCTTTGCACGTTAAGCCAGCGCGTTTTGCACAGGTTCGTGATTGCTTTGCTTGTATACTCGGGTAGCTTTTGAGCAGAAGTCCGCGTGCGTGCTGTACTTTAAGGGCTCCTCGATAAGAACGCGCTCTCTGGAAATCCGTACTGTATAAAGTCACACAGGTTTTTTGTCCTCGGGACGGTGGGACAAATGTCGTTACACGGGTCAAAGACCAGGCGCAGGTTCAAGCAGCGCGCCGGATCCTCCTGCCAGCAATTTTAAATTACTTTCCGCGCTCAATCAGGCAGCGCTCGTAGCATACTGAAACCGAGTCAGATATTGACCTCTTTACATCATCGAAACTGCACGCGCGATCTGCACCACTTGGACCGTACTCGCTCCAGCCTCTTTCCAATCTGTATACGAAAGCCACCAATCCACCTCGCATAAAGAGGGTCTCGCAGTAGTTTTCAGTCATAAATTGCACCTACGGTACGCCTCGTCCTGTGAAGGGGCGACATCGTGCAATCAAAGCGCAAACAAAAGCCCAACTCGCGCCTGAACCACCCCGCCGCCGCCTTCCGACGCCAGCGAAGTCGTCGCTGTTCCAGGCACTGGAAGCAACTGAGCTCCGCCCCGCATTTCTCTCTGGGCGGACGCTCCTGCGCGCAACACGAGCCGCTGCTCCTGCTGGTGAACTCCTGTGCAGAGTGGTCGTCCCCGTCGCGCAGGTTGCCGCCGAACTGGCCATCTGTGTGCGACAACCGCACCAGTCATTGCCAGCCTGTTGCTCGTGGCCCAAACGCTTCCTTTTTGCAGTGCCAGATAAGCGAGTGTGCGCGCGAGTGAGCGTGCGACGTGCACGGCTCGCGGCAGTCAACCCACGCACGGCAGCTGCTCCATGCATGTGCACGAGTCGGTGCTTGCTCGAGTTGACTTGATCGGCGCGACTGCTCCGTTTTGTATGGGAGACTGTATGTCCCGATCGGAGCGAGCGAGTGCGAGTGACCTAAACGCTCGGATGTTTTCGATTGTGTTTTTCGCAGCCCAAAACGTGTAGAAGTCCGGAAAGGAGAGCATCGTGACCACCAAGCAAGCGTTGATGGCGAGGTGATCGGTCGGACGGAGTCCCCGTTAGGCTGTTTGCCCGACCAAGCGTCGAGTCGAGGAGCCTCAGCCAGCCAGCAAGCAAGCACAACACAACACACAGCAAGCGCAGTGCTGGAGCCAGATGTGAAACATGAAAGGAGCGCCAGGAAAAAGAACGGATTCAGCCAGTTGGACACGGGCTTCGTCGACATATCCGTCCGTCCGATCGGCTGGAAAGGAGCGATGTAAATCTGCGAGCGAGCGAGAGAGGACGGTGGACTATTGACGAAACGCGCGACACTCGACGTGCGTGCCGCGCGCGCGCTTTATTGAGTTTGCAAGTGTGGGAACGGGCGGATTGGTCCCCAACGCTCAGTCTCAAGACCATGTCCATTATTACGTCACGATACATCCTCCTGCTGAGCGAGGAGAGAGAGAGATGGCTTGCTGTGTTTTTGGTGGTGGACTCTTTTTGCTTTGCAGAATCTCGTTCGACTTGTTTGCTTCTCGTCCTGCAAAGCGCGCGGATATTCACAAATGTGTGTGTGATGGTCCCACTGCCGTTTGTGCGTTCACGAAAAAGACCCATTTTGAAGAACAAATAGGATTTCGAACGTTTTTCGTTGGTTGGAAGAGGCGGAGAGGCTCTAACGCACTCTTTATCTTTACAAATATGCTCTGAGTTTGCATAAACACTCGATGCTGCTTTGTGTAGCGAGCAGGATGTATGCCGTGCCAACGGTTCGCATTACGAAGGGCTCTACATGCTACGACCCAGCATATACTCAACATCTAGAACCGCTGCTTGTGTGACCCGCCTTTCTGGATCCATCACACTGTCACCGCAAAATGGCTGCCTGCCCTTTCGCTCTTGACTGACTTCTTGGAACCTCGCAAAAGCAAACACGATCGGAACCTCTGCAAAGTCGTGTGTCGGTTTGGAATGGCTTGTGAATCAAAACCTGGGTTCACAGCGAGATCTCGAAACTTCGTCTCCATTCGGTTGGCTTTGTTGTCTACTTGCTCGCTCTGGGGACACTTGTCGCTCTTCTTTTGTGTGTGTTTTGTCGGGACAGGATCAATCGTATTCTTCCAAATCGGTGAGCAAATGCCACTGCTCGCTAGCGATTTCGAGTCATTTTTTAGCTTTCCAACCCTAGCCGCACGAAAAGGGTTTAGAGTCCGCTTTATCTAAATCCCAGACTTTCGTGGCTAAATCACTGCTCGGTCGACCCGAAAACCAGGGTTTCCCACCTCTTTTTGGCACTCCTTTTCCCAACTCTCTTTGAAATCAACTTTTCCAAAAGTTGGAGGTCCATGTTTCCTCACAATCGGCAGGCTGTAACCGAAATTCTCTGGATTGCAGAAGAAAACCTCCGCCACCGTAACCTCTCACCACCGTAACCTCTCACCCACCGTAACCTCTCACCAAGTTGAAGCGTCGTCTGGCTCCATTCGCGCTGACATCGCCACGAGCCACAGCACCAAAGCAGAGCAAGCAGCTCGGAAACAGCGATGCGGCCGAGCGCTGTCGCGGATGACCGAGCGTCCTCCGCTGGAGAGGACATCCAAGGCGCTGCTGCGCGCGTGAAGCCCGAGATCGACCTGTCGTCGCCGCTCTTCAGCCCCAACCTGTGCCTCGCAGTCACCCACGGCGTGCGTGCCAGCGCGAGCACTTTTTGCTCACGCTTGACAGAGGGCCGCCTCTAACCTTGCGCGCCATTACGTGGCTCCGTGTCTATCGTGTGCTGCAGGCCACGAGCTTCTCGAGTCTGCAGAATGAGCTGAAGGAGCTGAAGCGCACGACGTCGGACAAGACTGAGCAGCTCAAGGCGCTCGTGAGCGCGCACTTCGACCAGTATTTGTCGTGCCATGAAGCGGTGCGCGCGCTCGCAGACGACATCCGCACGCACCAGAGCGAGAGCGAGCAGCTCCTCGACGGTATGAAGACGCTCAAGCAAGTCACGGACTCGACGCTCTCCGTACTGCTGCAGCGCGCGAAGGAGCAGCGCCGCATCCGCAACACGATCTCCGTGCTCAGTCGCTTCCGTCCGGTGTTTGAGATCACGACCAAGATGAAAGAGAGCATGGCGAGCAAGAATTACGAGAAGCTCGCGGAAGATTACTGCCGCCTCAAGTACCACAGCGCCAAGTCCAACATCTCGGCGCTGCAGCAGGTGTTCGCCGCTGCGCACGCAATCGCGCAGGCTGCGAATGCCGAGCTGCTCAAGCACTTCGACGACATCTCGCTCTCGGTCGCTGAGCAAGTACGAACGGGGTTGTCCATGCTCCACTCTCGGGCTCTCTGGGTCGATGTTTCCTCTTTTCATGGACTGACTTTTGAATCGTACACGAACTGCTTAGAAACGTGCGATCGCGGTCTTGAACACGCTCGGCTTTGTGGAGAAGCCGACGCTCATCTGCCTGGGCAAGCAGATCGAGTACCTGGAGCGCAAGCTCGCTGCGCTCTCAGATCAAAGCGATCCGGCCGTGATTGTGAAGGAGTGCGCGTCCGTCATCTATCGGTTCCGCAGCGGTCTCTGGAGCTTCGTCTGCGAGGTGTTCAAGACGCCGACAGGAAGCACGGCGAGCAGCGGAAGCGGAGGCGTGACGTCGTCCGAGGCAGAGTCGATTCAGGAGAAAGCCTGGCACATCCTGTCCACGTGTGCGCAACGCATGCAGAAGAACTCGTCGCCGCCGACGGGAGCTGTGCTGATGCAGCTAAACGAGTCGTTTCGACAGCTCAACAGCTTGAAGAAGTGCCCGAACGCCGCGACGCTGAATGCCAACATCGCGCAGCTCAAGGACTCGTTCTGCGATAGATTCCGAGTGAAGATCATGCTCGAGTTCCTGGAGCAAGTCTGCGAGGCGAACCGCGACCAGATGATGCAAGAGTACTTCGATCCGATCGTGATGAGCATCCCGTCGTTTGCGACCGAGTCGTCGCTCGACTTGACGTCCGGAGGCGACGACAGAGCAGTCTCGCTCTCTCCATTCGCGACGTCCGAAGTCTCAGGACTGCCGCTCACGAAAGTCGGGCAGCTCGTAACCGAGGCGACCGAGGTGTTTGACGAGATCCGAAACACGTCCATGGTCTCGTCTGAGTCCAGAATCAACCTGAACCGCGCGTCCGTGCTTACCTCTTGCTCCGTGGACATCATGCGCGGCTGGGAGGCGGTGTGGAGACAGATCGGACCGGTTCTGCTGGAGCTGCTGGACAACGGGGATGCAGCTGGAGCTGGAGCGAGCGCGAGTGCTGACGCCTTTGGTCTGCGGAGCGTGGTCATCAAGACGTTCAAAGCCCAGCTCCACGACATGCTCTCGCTGTTTCTCGAGAAGTTCTTGCGGTCGTTTGTCACAGAGCTCGCTCCACCGACGACCATGGCGTCCGTCGCTGGGTCCACGAAAAACCGGAGCGGCGCGGAAGCGTGCGTGCTGTTCGCGATTGTGTCAAATTGCATCGAGCTGCGCGAGAAGTGCATTGGCAACGTGGAGCGGTGGATCGCTCAGCTTCAGTCCGAGCCGCCGGGTGGTGGTGTTCGCGCGACGGAGTTGCGGCAGCTCGTACAGGAGACAGAGGCGAAGTGTCTCGAGATGTACGTGTCGATGCACACAGGTCCTCTTCTGCAGGTGCTGAAGTCAGGCGCCGCCGAGGAAGCTCATCAGGCTCGCGCAAGCGGCGGCTCTGCATCGAACGCTTCGTCGCGCACGGCATCACTTACAGAGTCGCGGACAAACTCGTTCGGCGGCGATTTCTCCCTCGCCTCGTCAATTCCCAGTACGCCAACTGCAGCGTCGCTCACAGCCGCCGCAAGCGCAACCGTGCCGAACGATGGACGCCAGTATGTGTTCAACGTGCTCCTTCAGCTGATCACGCTGCGTAGCGAGATCGAGACGAGTCTCGCCAACTACGCGCAGTGCGCCGAGTACGTGCGCACGGTCACGTTCCAGCTCACAAGCGTGCTCGGTCGCTTCCTCGCAGACTCGGTGCGTGAGCTGGAAGCCAGCCGCGAGCCGTCCGAGTGGCATCGCATCCACGTAAGTCGTGCGCTGCGCTGCCTTCTGTGTGATGGCTGTGCATGTAGCTGCTTGTGTGCCTTGTCTGACGTGACGATTGGTGATGGACGCGTAGCTGCTCGTGGAGACACGGTTCTTCCTGTTCGGGCTGAGCGGCGTGATGGCGGAAGACACGAAGATCGAGCTGATCGCGCTGGAGAAGGCGCTGCAGCAGGCGAAGGCGAGCGAGAAGGTGGCGCTCGCGCAGGTCGCGCTGCTGAGCCAGATGAAGCACCAGACGAAGCTGTACCTGCTCGCGCTCGGAGCTGGAGTCGCCACCTCTCGCTGATGGCGTTCCTGCTTCTTCACACGACCATCATTCCGAGCGTTGAAGTGGGATCGGAGGGTAACATTTCGCGAAGAAACTGCGTTTTTACGCGTTTTTACGACTCGAGCCATTCTCTCCCTCCTCCGCGTCGACCCTCCTGTTTGCTGATTCTGAAGCAAGATTTGCCAGCTCAGCCAGGCGGGGCGACGCCATTTCCCGTAATTACGCCTCTCGGCAATTGTTCTTTGCTTGCGTCAGATATCTTTTCGCTTCTTTTTCTTTCTGGGTCTCTTTGCCAAACTCAAATCAGAGCAAGATTTCGCCGGAAGCGGACAGCAGGCGAGGAAGAAGCAGCAGCAGTCGGAGAAGAACCGATGTGGGGGCGATCGATGTGGACGCTGGCTGCCGTCGCGGCGGCGATCGCGACGCACTCGGCCAGCGTGCAGGCGCGCGCCATGGACGTCGACCAGTGGCCGTCCACCGAGGTGCGTTCGAGACCGAGCGAGGGAGAGAGGGAGAATGTGCATGCATTGTGCTCCCATTCACTTTGTTCAACCCCGCACTCTGCTTGTGCAGTGGGTTGATATTGAGGGAAGGGGAGAAAGGAAGGAAGGTGCATGGAGATTGACGCTGTGTGTGTGTGTTGCTGCTATTGCGCATGCTGCTGTCGTTTCTGCCACAGAATGATCACACGAAGCTGCAGGTCGTGCTTCCCGAGAGCCTGATGAAGAAAGACGGGTACCAGCACAAGGACGCACTCTTTGGGTACCCCGCGTACGCGATGGGGAGTCTGCAGACCCAGCTGATCTACACGAACTCGACGGGGTGCGAGAAAATCGTGGCAGACAACTGGGAGCCACCGTTTGCGCTGCTCCTGGATCGCGGCGAGTGCCACTTTGTTGAGAAAGTGCGCCAAGCGCAGCATGCTGGCGCGCGCGCGGTGCTCATCGCGGACTCCAAGTGCTTGTGCACGGATACCGAGTGCTTGACGAGCACGGGCGACGATTTCTGCGAAACCGTGCTGCCGTTCATGGTAAGTGCGCTTCTCCGCTTGCTGCACCCACGTCTTGGGTTGTTTCTGACGTATTGCTGTGTGCGTCTGCATCATCCTACCAGGCTGACGATGAATCTGGAGGAGACATCTCGATTCCATCGATGCTAATCCGAAAGAGCGACGGCGACGCGATCAAGAAGACCATCGCACACTCGAAGGGCGTGAGCAACGTCATGGTGAAGTTCGACTGGGGCATTCCGTCGCCTGACGGGCGTGTCGAGTGGACGCTGTGGCAAAGCGCGTGGGATGACCAGTCCCTGGCGACGCTAGGAAAGCTGGAAGAGATCGTGACAGCGCTGGGCAGCCGTGCGTTCTTCACGCCGCGCTTCGTCTCGTACAACGGCTCGAAAGTTGGCTGCCACTACGACGATGGCGACTTCTCGCAGGCGTGCGGCAACATGTGTTTGAACAAGGGCCGATACTGCCTCTTGGACCCGTCTCCGTTCCACGACCGCGGCAGTGGCGCTTCGGGAGCGGATGTTGTCATTGAGAATCTGCGACGCAAGTGCATTTGGAACATTGTGTCGAAGGAAGATCCTGGCGTCGGGCTCAAGTGGTGGAAGTACGTGAAGGACTCGGGCGTGGACTGCGGGCAAGACGAGAACGTGTTCAAGGAGCGCACGTGCGCGGACAAGATCATGCGAAAGCACGGGATCGACATCCAGGAAGTGGAGAAGTGCATGCACCCGTACGGAATCGACGTGGACGAGAAGAACCCGCTTTTGGAAGAAGAGCTGAAGGAGCAGACTGCGCTCCAACTTCTCCGTCTCCCGGCGCTGTACGTCGACGGTGTCCACGCCCGCGGTCGCGTGGACCCTACGAGCATCTTGGGCATGATCTGTGCTGGCTACGGTGTGCACGATCCTCCTGAGATTTGCAGCTGCGCGAACCAAGCTCCAATGGGTCTCCTGGAGTGCGTGAAGGTGGGCGGCATCTCGAACGCTGTGATCGCCGGCGGCGGCTACTCGTTTGGGTCGGTGATGGTGATTATGCTGTTTGTCGCGGGAGCCGTGTCTGCTGCGGGCTTCGTGTACTGGCGCCGCACGCAGCGCCACATGCGCGAGCAGGTGCGCAGCATCCTCGCCGAGTACATGCCGCTGGAGGACCAGGGACTGCTGGACGACGTCGACGACGATGAGTACGACGGCCACCGCATGCACCCAGCGGCGCGCGCTGCGGCGAAGAGTCCTCGTGGATACATGCCAACGCGTGGCTTTTTAGATGAAGAAGCGGATGGCGTGTAAAGAGGGCGGAGCCAGCCTTCCGAGAGAAGCGGAGTCGCGAGAGCGCGTGCGTTTGCTTCTACGCTGTGTCGTTTGATCGATCGTCATTCAAGAAACAACTATTTTTTCTAGCGAGATTGCAACAAGAAGCGAAAAAGAGAGGCATGTGAGTGTTGCCGACACCCCCGTTCGGACTCGAGAGCGTGCGTTCTCATCGGCACTTGGTTACGATCGCGACAGTCTACAGCATGAACTCCTTGTACGTCTCGTTCTCTGTCTCGTCATGGTACGCGTACGCCAGCTGGTCCAGGAACGACTGGAAACGCTCGTGGTCCTGCTGCGGCACTTGGAAGCCGACGAGCACGCGGCCGACGTCGGCGCCGTGATTGCGGTAATGGAACAGGCTGATGTTCCACTCGCCCTCGAGCTTGTCGAGGAAGATCTTGAGCGCGCCGGGTCGGTCCGGGAACTCGAAGCGGTACAGCAGCTCGTTCTCCACGGTGCGCGACTTCCCGCCGGCCAAGTGGCGCGTGTGCACTTTCGCGAGCTCGTTCTGCGTCAGGTCCATCACGTCGTACCCGGCTGTCTGCAGCTGGCTGATCGCAGCGTGCGCGCTGTCGAAAGTGGGCGAGTGGAAGGACATGTGGATGAGCGCCTTGTGAGCGTTCGAGAACCGGTAGCTGAACTCGGTGATGCGCACGCCCGCCTTGTCCAGCTGTTGGTAGAGATTGCGGAACGCGCCGGGCGTCTCGTCGATCTTCACGGAGAGCAAGCTCTCGTTCGAGTCGGCGCGCTCCGAGACGAAGCGCAGACGAGCGAAGTCGATGTTCGCCCCAGACGTCAGCGCGACAAAAGTGCAGCCCGTCAGTCCCTTGCGCTGCGTGTACTGCGTCACGCCGGCAATGGCGAGCGCTCCCGCAGGTTCGAGGATCACGCGCGTGTCGTTGAAGCCTCGCTTGATCGCCGCGCAGATCTCGTCGGTCGACACCGTGATCATCTCGTCGACGGCGTCGTTGCAGACTCGGAACGTCTCTGCACCGACGAGCTTGACGGCAGCACCGTCAGCGAATAGTCCTACGTGGTCCAGCTCGACGCGCTTTCCTGCAGCGAGCGACACAGTCATCCCCGGTGCATCGCTCGCTTCAACCCCGATGATCTTGACGCTCGGACGGATCTGCTTAACCCACGCAGCGATGCCTGCAAGCATGCCGCCTCCGCCGCAGCAGACGAAGATCGCATCCAACTGCTCGCCGCTCGTCTGCTGCAGAATCTCCATGCCGATCGTCCCTTGTCCGGCAATGACGTACGGATCGTCGAACGGCAAGATCATCGTGCGCTTCTCTTGCTTTTCGAGGCGCTTCGCCTCGGCGGCGGCTTCGTCGAAGCTCTTCCCGTGCAGCACGATGTTGACGAACTCGCCACCGTGGTGAAGGACGGCGTTGACCTTGATCTCTGGCGTCGCGAGCGGCATCACGACCGTCGCGTTGACGCCGAGCCGATGCGCAGACAGCGCGACCCCCTGCGCGTGATTGCCCGCCGAGCAGCACACCACACCAGCCGCTTTCTCTTCTTGCGAGAGACTCGCCATCTTGTTGTACGCGCCGCGGATCTTGAACGAGAACACGGGCTGCAGATCCTCGCGCTTGAAGTACACGCGGTTCTGCAGCTCGTGCGAGAGCGATGTCGCGTGCTGCAGCGGCGTCTGTTTCGCCACGTCGTACACGCGCGACTCGAGGATCATCCTCCGGTAGTTTGGGAACACGATCGGCTCTGCTTGCGAGGCAAACGCGCGGCTGCTGCCGCTCCACTCAGCAGCTCTCGAGGAGGTCCATGCGCGCGACGCGGACGCTGTGAGGCGGAGCGGGCGTCGCAGCCCCGCGCCGCTGCGTCTGGAGAGCAGGAGCTTCTCGACCGAGCGCAGCGTCGACATGGTCTGCGGGGATGTGCCGAGCAGCGAGGCGGTGGCGGCGAGATGCGGTGTGCGCGAGCGAGCTTGTTGCGCAGCTTTGCGCGCTGCTTCGGATCGGGACGAGTTTGCGCATTCAAGCAACAACAACCGCCGACTTTTTCTTGTGATGGACAATGGCTGAAGCGGGTTTGAGAGGGGATCAATTTCTAGATCCGGTGCGGTTTCATGGGAGTGCAACAAATGCAACAAATGCTGATCAGGAGCGGCGATTTGGCTACAGCTCCACGCGATTCCCTGGAGACGATTGCAGGCGGCGCAGTCGGGATCCCAAGCGCCATGGACTGCAGTACGGCACTGTGCAGTCGGCTCCATCACTTTCCCAGCCGAAACTCGAGGCTACGGCTGCTTATGTGCTGTCGCCACGTCTATGACGACTGTGCGTGCGCTGGCGGCAGCTTTGGAGTCCACACCGAGAGCAGACCGTCGCTCGTCCCGGTGTACAGCTTCCGCTCGTCGGCGGTGAGGAAAACCGCCGTCACGGGGCTGCGCGACGACGTTGACACAACGTGGCGTCCTTTCAGCTCGATGCTCCACTCGTCCTCTCCGTAGCCCGACTGCGAGTACGCCCAGATGCAGAGCACGCCGTCTGCGTGGCCCGTGACCACTGCTTTCTCCTTGCTCCACTCGGACTTCTGGCTGCGGTTCAGTGCGAGCGACGTGATCTGCGATCGAGGAAACACGGGGTCGAGCTGCAGCGCGTCGTAGCAGAGCCGCACGAGTAGATTGCCGTTCACGTCGTAGACGCCGAAGCGCGCGCCAGAGGCGACCACGATGTCTCCGCTGACTTCGTTGATGCAAATGCTGCTGATGCTGCCCACCTCGGACGGGATTCTCGAAAAGGATCCAGTCTTGAAGTCGCTGCTCGGAGAACTCGACTTGCTGTTTTTCGAAGCGACCGCGCTGCTGCTTGCGCGATGGCGAGCGAACGAAGGCAGCGTGAACATGTACCGCATGCGGTTTAAGTCCCACATGACGATGACACCACCGGAGCAGCCGCTCACAGCGATGCTGTAGGCTCGGCACGCGTGCACTGCTGTGACCGTTCGGTGGTGCGCTGGCGTCACGAGCGTGGCAAGTGGCGTCATCGAGCGCGCACTCTGTCCAGTTGTGTGCAAGCCCATCGTGTACGCTCGACGCCTCGTTGTGCTCGTCGAGGAGCTCGTCGTCTTCTTGGAGCTAAACTCCCAGATGCGAATCACAGGCGACACTGCTCCACCTGTCACGATCGTGCGTCCGTCCGACGTGATGCATGCGACATTCACTTCCGCCATCACTTCGAAAGACGCGATCACCTTCGAGTCGCCGCCGCTCCCGATCTCACACGCTCCCGCCGACAAGACCTTGAGCGAGCGATCCTGGAAGCCCCAGGCGAGAAACTCGCTGTTGCGAGGTGGGATCAGCAGACACTTCTCGCCCACCGCAGCTGCTCTCTCCTCTCTCGCCACGGACCCTGTCGTCATGCTTACTTGCTGGATGCTGGCAGCGTAGACCCCCGAGCTGAGCTGCCGAGTGCGCAATGGCGCTGGCTCCAGGTACGCGCTCTGGTGTCCTCGGTACGACGACAAGGTCGGATTCAAAGAAACCTCGCGCTTCGGTTCCTGGTGGAGCAGCGCAGCTTCGTCGAGGATCCGAGTCGTGTCGTCCGTAGTGCCGCCAAGTCCAGTGTTGGACAGAATTGTCTGCATTCGATTCATGAGCTCGCTGCTTTCCATCGCCCCGATGAAAGAGCTCGTGAGCGCTGCTCTGCTTGTCAACGGAGATGCGGCGGTCAGTGCCGACAGAGCAGACGCGTAGTCGCTTGGCTCACTGCTACTACTGCTGGTCACAGTGGCGTAACGACGGCCGTCATTGTTCGATCCAAACGAGCTTGGTCCGACAGAGTTCGTCTCGCTTGGCGCTCCCCCTCCTGTTCCGCTCAATGGGGAGATCCTCGTTCTCGCGGGGTGCGCGGTCTTGAACAGCTGCGACGGCGTCTGCCCGAACTCATTGATCTGGTCGACAATTGCTCGCTTCATCGCTGGATCCGAGATCGTGTCGAGATCCACCGCGCCTTCGTACGTGAGGTGGTAAAACACATTGCATGCATCAACTGCGGCAGCTCCCTGCTGCTTGTAGCCGAAGATCAGATCGATCCAGTGATGAAGGTTCGACGACACGAAGCTGCTCTCGAGTGCTTCGCGGTTGACGCGAACAAACTCCTTCGCCGATCCGCGTGCCCATGGCGGTAACTCGACGTTGTTCACGTAAGTGCCGTTCTGGTCTCGCCCAAACGCGATCTTGTTCACGTTCTTGAAAAACGCTGGCAGATAGAAGAACTCGGGGATGAGCTCTTTCACATCCTGCGTCCCGTTCTGCGCGTTCTCGATACCTGCAGCGCTGTTCCATGCACCACGGACACTCGAGAACAGCCGGTCTGCATGGTCGTACTTCCCGCCCTGCAAGTGCAGCAGGTGCGTGGTGAACGGCTCCACGCGCATCAAGTAGTAGAGCACGATCGCCGCCGACGAGTAGTGTGTCCCGTAATGAAACGGCTTGGAGGTCAGCAAGTCGCTCGCGTCGGGATTCTCCGACAGCCCGTCGTAGCGTGCGCGGAACTCTTCTTCGCGGTTCAAAGCCCCCATGGGTTTCGTCAAGTCTCTGAACACGCTCGGGTCGTTGAGATCGATCACCTCCGACGAGTAATCCGACAAGACCCACGGGAACACCTGAGTGAGCAGCATCGACACAACGAGAGCAAAATGCATGTCAGCACAGACCAACTAGCGTCGAGGAACCAGCGCAGTCCGATCTTCGCTTTCCAGGTCGCACTCTTACCGGATACTGCGTGAGATCGTTGTATGACCGACCCGCGAGGGTGTTGAGGTGCATCAGGTACTCAAAGTTAGAGATCTCGCCGCCGATCCACCTCTCCGTCATGTTGTTGCGCAGCAGCTTCCGCAACTGGGAGTACATATCTCCCGAGACAGCCGAGCGGTCCATCCCATTCGCCGCGCCTCGCACATTCGGGCACTTGTTCAGCAGCGAGTGGAACACATTCTCGCGCTGCTGGTTGGACTCGAACGTGATCTACGACAGCAAATTGCGGGAGATGGAAGGAAGAAATATGATCAGCGACGACAGTGCCATGTGGCAAATCAAGAACGAAGCAGACAGCATGCAGCGTACCAGATAGTTTCGTCCGTCGTGGGCAAAGATCTCGATCGCGACGTGACGTAGCTGGTATCGCCGTTTGTGCAGCTCGACGATGTCGTCGTAGGACCAAAAGCGGCACTGGTGCGTAAAACTGGACCGCGTGAGCATGAACGAGGAAGTGCTGCTGCTTGGAGTGTGAGCGTTGAGCATGTGCACACCGCTCTCGAATCCGTCGCTCGACACTTGACTACGATGATGCCGCAAACTCAAGCCCCGCTCAAGGCGCGTCGTAGATCCTCTCGATATCTCCACAACTCTCGTCTGGGAGTTGCCTCCGTCGCTGATCAGATCGTATTCGGTCGCCCCTGCTCCTGTTGCTGCGGTGCGCTGCTGTGTCGCCAAGCGCTGGTAGTTGTCGACGATGTATGCATGTTCATTGCAGAGAATAAAGACCCCGGGACACGAATCCATGCCGTCGATTCGCAAGCAGTCGTAGATGTCCATGATCTCGTCGCCAGGCATCAGCAGCGGACGTAATTTCTCATCGACCGCGTCGTCTTCTTCTCCTTGATTGTTCAGACGTCCGGCAGCGCCGCTGATAAAAGAGCCGCCGAAGCGTTCGGGTTCCTCTCGATCGTCGCTTCCACCATCCTCCTCGCCGCCGCTGTCGTGGCATGTCGAAAAGCTGTTTCTCTTTCTTTCGCCCCATAGCGATTTCTCGACCGACTGTGCTGATTGGACAGAGCACGCATCGTCCGAGGCTTTGCTAGTGTAGAAGTCTTCAAAGGTTCCGTGGCGTCGCTCGTTGAACTTGTCCCCTGGCTTGCTTGTTGCACTGCCATCGTCCAGCTGACGCACTGGTCTGCGACTGATCGCTCCGCTGCGAGCATGGCTGCTCTCCGTTTGGACAGACGGGGAAGTCACCAGGTCACCTTCAGAAAACCTTCGCCTCAGAAGCTTCGGGTGTTGATTCAAACTTGCTGGCGTTGCTTCTGACGACAGTGGCGCGCTTGAACTTGGTCCATCTCGATCTTCGACATCGCCGCAAGCGCTTTGAGCCGCCACTGCGTCCTTGTCTTGCTTGGCACGCCCCTGGAGGTTCTGGAAAGATCTTGAAAACCTTTTTCGCATTCGGAACGGCCCTTCTGTGAAATCCAATCGCCAGCTGCTGCCAAGTCCAACGGGTGCACTACTCGGCATCCCTGCGAGCGAAGCGCTCTCCGTGGCGACGTCGAGCACCAAAGCCGAGTTGCACATTGCCGACCACTGCGAGTCCTCGAGCGTGACGCCACAACCGAGCATGTGCTGCAGCAAGTTAAGCTGGATGTGCTGCCACTGCCGCGCGATGAACTTCTGCCGGTCGACGCGATCTTGCCGCCACTTCACTTGCCGTCGAAACTCCTTCTGCTGCATCTCCACCAGTGACTGGAACAGCATCTTCTCTGTGTCAAGAAGCCACTCGTAACGCGTTTTGAAGCGCCGCTCGTGCTTTGCTGCCTTTGCTGCCAATCTCTTGTGGAACGCGATCCACGCGTCTCGGACTGCTTCTTTCGCTTCGACCACAAACTTCAGGAACGTCCGATCCAAATCGATCTCGAGCTCTTTCAGCGGCGGGCCGAGGAGCTCGAGCCACTTCTTGAACTTGATGAATGCCGATGAGTTGATCGCGAGCTCGCTTGACTCTCCTTGTGTGGACTCTGTGGACGAGCACTCAAGTAGGACATCGAAGCCATTCTTCATCAGGTTGACCGAGTACGGAGGCATCCCGGCGCGTCGAATCTCGATCGTCAGTAAGTCTACCATGAACGAGCGCTGGAAGTACAGGAGATCGATCCAGACATGGACGGCCGCTTCTTGGAGAGACACGTTCACGTCGCTCAGGAGCTGCAGCAAGTAGCGGCACAGACAGACGAAGAAGCCTTTGTCCTGGTTGTTGCGAGAACCGAGCACGACGTCTCGATTCACATGGATCAGCTGCAGCATCGCTGCGAGCTCATCGTCGCTCACCTCTGCTCGATGGCCATGCAGCACGTGGAGCACAACCGCATTCAGCGTCGCAAAGAGCGCTTCGACCAAGCTCTCGAACTCGACGGGCTTTGACAAACTGATGCGGCCGATAATCTGGCGGATCTGCCGACGCTTCTTGCCTTTGTTCAGCTTGTCGTGCAGTAGTCCGCCCAGAGAAGTGGATGGAGACGACGAGAAGACGGAGAAGCCGCTGCTGCCACCGCCGATGATCCCCACGGACGTCTCTGCTAAAACGAACAGCACGAGCTCAAGCAGCTTCCCGGGACCGCCCTCGAAGTGGAACTTGCTGCAGCACGCAAATGGTGCTGAGCATCCATCGCCATACTGCGCACGCTGCCAGTTGTGCATTTTCTGGACTGCACACTTGAGGAAATCGCGCAGGTTCTGGGCAAAAAGCTTGTGTTCCGTGAGGGTCGCTTCATCGCTGAACCTCGCGCGCAGCTGCTCGAGAAGACTCAGCATCACGAGGCTCTGGAAGCGCAGCTGGAGACCTTCGTGCAGTGGCGGTGCGAGGTCGACGCCGAGAGCACTGTCGAAGAACGCCTCGACCACATCGTTGCCTTTCGGGAAATCGAGAAGAAAATTCATCAGCACGTCGACGAGGATCCGGAGTGCGCAGACTGCGGTTGGATGCGTGAATGGATCTTCACCGTGCTCGTCTTTTGCAGCCGCGTCTTCTGCGAGCTTGACCGCGCATACCGCGCACTCGAACGCGCTCAGCTCTCTCTTTTGATTCAAGAGCGCCTGGTGTATCAGCTTCTCGGACGGCGAGTACTTCTCCATCACTCGAGTCCGACTTGCTGCGCAAGCGAGGAGGGACAGCTCTTCGATGAACTCGATGCGGAATTTGTCGCTCCCGACGGCGAGAAGCTTGTGGAACGACGGCATTTTGACGTAGAGATAGTGCAAAAAGTCGAGCACCTGAATGTGGAAGACCCCTTCGCTCCTTGACGTAGCCTCCGTCAGACGAGTGGGCTTTTGCTGGTGCTGCTGGTGCTGGTGCTGGTCTGGGAAGCGAGACAGCGAGGCGGTCACCACGGGATCGTTGTAGTGACGCCGAAGAATGCCCAGGATGACGCACACGATGCTTGCGTTCAAAATCCGGTCGCTTTGGATGTTGAGATCGAAGTCCTTGCTCAAGAAGAACATCTCAAATTGGATGTTGTGCGGGATCCCATCCACTGGCGTGCCGAGCATCATGCAAAAGAGTGCATACCACATCTCGTTGAACGGGAACCGCGAGCTCGGCGATCGAGTAGGCTGCTGGGTGCTGCTACCAGTGCTGCTGCTCTTTTCAGTACTCGTGGGTATCCGAAACACGCGCTGGTCGCATGGAAGTCCCTGCGAGAGCAGGCGATAGTACCCTTCTTTCTTGAAGAACGCCTCGTAGCGCGACTGGCTGAGCAGAGCGCACAGCAGCTTCAGTGCCAAGATCACTGTCGATGGCGCGATGGAAAGCGAGCAGAACGACTCTGTCGACGGGAACAAAAAGTAGCACATCCAACGCGGCGAGAGTACCTTCCGAAACCCAGTGAGGCGATTCGATGAGGGTAGCTGGATACGGGATGATGTCGCCATTCCTCCTGTCGCTCCAGTCGAGCTGCTCGTGATGCTGCTCACAAATGTCGCCGCCGTCACACCAGAGCTGCTTTCGTTCACAGTCACTGACACGTCCGAATCGTCTCGGTCCTTGTTCTCCTTCAGATCACGCTTCTGGACAGCCTTGACTAGAATGTCGAGCAGCAGGTCTTGAGCCTTTGTCTGGTGCAACTTCCACTTGGAAGACACGCTTGTCGCCGTCGCTCCCCGCCCTTCTCCGCCCTCATCATCAAACGCCAAGCGCGTCTTCCGCTGCGAATCCAAGCTCCAGCTCCCACTCGTGGAGAAGTGCGAGCTTCGAGTACGCTTCTCGCCTCTCGGACTCAAGCACAGCTTTGCAACCGTGCTGTTCCTGTCCGAGGCGGCGGACGACCCATGAGACATCGCTGATCGAAATGCGACTGGGAACTCACGCGCACTCGAGCTCAGGTACTCGTCGCTGGGCATCCCTCTTCGATGTCCGAGCGTCCCTTCCTCCTTGCTGCTCCGAGACAGCCGCGCGAACTTTGGCGACAGTGTGCTCGTAAGGAACGTTGCGACGTGAGCGAAATTCGCCTCCAAGCTTGAATCCCGCGGACCAGTGGCGCCGGTCAAGCACACGAGAATCAAGTCGACGATCACCCGAAGCAGATCTGGGTCCACGTCTGCGTCCAGGAAAACGTACAAGAGCTGGCGCACAATGGACAGAGACTGCAGCTGCGAGCGATTTCGCTCTCGAAGCTCTTCGTCTCCCGCGACGAGACACGAATAGAGCGAAGAGAAGAGCAGCTTCTGCGTGTCCTTGTCCACTTTCTGCCACAGAGAGTAGTCCAGGACGAAATGCTGCAGTGCTTGCAGGTTGCGAATCGAGCTCTCTCTCGTGTCTGCGCATGCTTCCGCGATTGACGACCCTCGACTTGCTCTGGGGTCATCGCGTCCATCGTCGTCGTAGTCAACATCGATCCCGACAATTCGGAACAGAATCTTGAGGGTGCTTTTGCCCAGCAGCGATGCCTTTTCGTGCAGCAAAAAGTTCACGATCCCGTAGCCATGCTCTTGCTCCATCGCGTCGAGGTTCTGCGCGTTGCCTCGCATGAAGCTGCACAGTAATCGCAGCGAGAGCTCGACTTCTGCGGCGGTGTTGGCTTTCTCCAGCAGCACATACGCCAATTGGCACCCGGAGCTGCACAGCTCGTACAGCACGCTGCCTATCGTCACCGGCGCAAACGCTGTCGTGCCACCCATGAGTTGCATAATTGGACGTCCGTCAAGTCTTGAGCTCGGGATGATCGACGAGTCGACGCCCACTGCGTTCCTCGACGTGTACGCCAGCAGCAGGTGATCTTGATGTATCGGAACATTTATGAGCGGGACGGCGCTCGGGATCCTCGCGAACAGACTGGAATCGGACTTCATGTCTTGCACGATCGCGGCTGCGGCAGACGAAGCCGCCGACGCCAGAGAGAGACTCCCGCGAATGAACGAGTTTTTGCTCACACGCTCTGCGTCCACGGACTCGATAAGCGCGCGGATGGGGTCTCTCATGTACTCGTCGATGATGGTGAGGTTTTGCACACGCAGGTGATCAAAACACACCGCGATCTCTCCGTTGCCAGCCGCGCCGCAGAAGAGCCCATCGTAGCTTGGACCTGCCGCATAGACCGCGTTTATCGCGAACGATGAGACTGGCTCGTCGACCAGGTAGAACGGACCAACTGTCCACGCAGAGCTGGACTTCCGCCTCGCTTGAGAAGGGATGCCGACCATCCCGCTTAGCGGCTGCCCGCTTGTGATGCTCGACGGGCACGAGATCTTTGCAGTCTCTTGCAGCATGCCGTTGAGATAGAGCGAGACCGTGCTGGATTGAAACCGCTGTCTCGAGTGGACGAATGCTGCGTGGTGCCACTTGTTCACTTCGATCGGCGCGTGGCTGAACTGGTGCACTGTACGGCTTGCGTTTGTACGCATGAACACCTTCGTGCCTTTCAAAAAAGCTTCCGACACCGATTTCGAGTCTCCGGAACGAAACCGAAAGAGGTAGAACATCGGCGGGTTGCAGATCACGCACTCGCCGCCGCAGTTGTGCAGCGCATCCACACACGGCCGGCACGCGCGATGCGAGCACTTGAGCGCTGTCTCTTCTTGCAGAGTGCCGCCACACAGCGCACACTTCCGGGTCATGAAGCATTCCCGATACAGCCTCTCTCGCTCGTCCTTGGTTTCCAATCCGTCAATGCGGAACCACAGCATGACTGAGTAGCCGTCTGGCGGAGGCCAGATCTTGGACACGTTGCTGAAGCTTGGAATTGAGGACGCAGTCGAAGAAGACGAGCTCCCTGGTAGCGACGGCAGACTCCGAACGTGGACTTCGGGGATCTGAGAGTACGCGAACCCTTCCGCCGAGACATTAAATCGCACGCCAGGAGCCCACGGAGACTTGTACACAGCAGTGGACGACAGCTCCACAAAGAGGCGAAGAAGAGACGACGTCGTCGACAGCGCAGGCTCAAGCCCGTCGTCACCATTTCTGTCGCTGCAAGGCTTGAGCTGCTCCTTTTCCGGTAGAGATTGGGAGAGTGCGCGGCTGTACGGATCGCCTTCTTGAGCACACATGCTCAACAGGTGCAGCACCACTTGAATCCAGAGAAAGATGTCCTGGTAGGACATCCCGAATGGCGCGATGTTTGTCAGCAGCCGGATAGCCTTGTCGTGATGTACGTTCTGATTCGAGAGGAGCGCGGTGGAGAGGCTCAGCTCTCGATCCTGCGCGTCTCCCTGTGCGTATCTGGCTGCCGAACCGAAGGATCGTATCAGGGTCGCAATGGTGTCACTCGATGCAAGTTTCCGAGCGTTCCCCGACCTGTTTCATCGTATACAGTGTTGAAAGACAAACGCGCGTCAGCCACCGGCTTGAGAATCAGCTGCACGGTGTGAAGCAGGCAGGCGAGCGCGACTTACTCTTTCGAGATGGCATCGCAATAGTCAAGTATCCGATGAACTTCTCCTTGCTGAAGCCGCGACGACCATAGGCTGAGAAGTTGAGCAGCGAGACCGAACGCTCCGGGGTGGACTACGTCTGCTGTTCTGCAAGTTGCTGACGGCCCAACAGCACTGCTGTCTTGCTCCTGGCTCACAGCAGGCGTGAGCTTGCATTTCTCGACTAGACTCTCCACGGAGAGTCTGCCCACAGCGACGCCGAGTAGCGCTTCCACGCACCAGACCAAACATTCGCGATCGTGCTGCTGTGGTACCAGCTGCTGTCGCTCTCGCCTGATCCTGAAGAACCGATGGAGCAGGTCGCCATACAGCCCAAACGTGACCGTTCTGACAACAGCACAAAACAGCAGCGCATTGTTAGCCTCGTCGCCAATACTACATCGCGGCAAAGATGCATGCGTACCTTGCAAATGTGTGTCCAGCAATCTTGCTGTGGACGACCTGGATGTGGATGAGCCTCATGGAGAAGCACACTGCGAACAGCGAGTCGCAATCGTAGTCGCAATCATCTTTGGAGCCGCTCGCACTCTCACTCTCACTGAGGGTAGAGAGCGCGCTCAGCACTGCCAGGCACGCAGTCACCCCTCCGCAATCGATCAGCGCCACCAAGATCCGATCACAATCCGCCTTGGCAAAGGCTCCCATGTTGTCGTAGCAAGAGGCACGGCGGTGCATTCCATCGCATGACGGAATACTTGACGTTTCGAGCGGCGGTCGCACAAGTGCTTCCAGAGCACCAAGCGCTACGCGCAGCACCTTGGCTAGCCCAGGCGATGGACACATCCTGGTGGCATCTTGGGAGGAGAGCGTCAGCGCCGCACAGCGAATCGACTGCATGGCGCAGTTGATCGCATTGTAGACACTCGTGTTTTGCCTCTTGAACGTCAGCGCAACGCGAAGGATACTGCTCCAGAGCACTATTGCCGGACCTTGGAATGCTTCGCTTGCGATCAACAGGCAAAGGCACTCGAGTGTCCCTGGGCTGCAGAGCGTCCGCGCGTAGTAGTCTTCATCTGCATCCTCTTTTCTGGGTGTCCTTTGATGCGCTGCGTCCGCAAAGACCGTCAGTATCTCCATGAGTGCCGCAAACTCTCGAACGCTCATGGAGCTCCGTCCACTGTGTTGCTCCTCCGTCTGCTCCAAAGTTGACGTCTGTTGGCAATGCGACTCCAAGAGAGCGATCAAGTTGCTTTCGCTCATCGGCATGTACTCAATCGTCGAGCAGTTGATCGCTCCGAGCTTCATCGCGCTTGTGGGATAGGAAACAGCCACCTTCCTTGATGCGAGCAGCAGCGACCCGGGCGGTATGCACGCAATTGTTCGCATCTGGAAAAGCGTCAGTAAACTGTCCAGGACGCCGACATTTCGAAGGATCTGCGAGTAGGCATCGTGGAACCGGAGCAGATTGAGCAGGAACCCAAGCAACACATGGATGCTGCTCGCACCGACGCTGTTCAGGATTTGGCTGATCGCAGCGAGCTCGGCGTACGGGATCACATTTGCTTCAATCGCGATCGCAGATAGAACCGACCCGACCACCGCTTGAGTGGTTTCGCTGAACTCGCCAAGGCGCCGGATCATCCGCTCTAGAGCTTGGGTTTTCTGAACACATATGCAGCAACACCAACTCGTTAGAAACGCATCCTCTCGCATTCAGACTTGCTCCAGGCAACACGCAGGCTACTCACCATAACCAGGACGTAGTCGTATCGATTGTGGCAGAGGATCCGCCCGACGCGCTCAATGTACTTGCACTCCAGCTGTTCTCGATACTGCCTTTGGATGTTCGTGGGTAAAGAAGAGCACGAGGATGGGCTCTTCGCAGTCTGCTTCTCAATTGGTGTTGGTTGGTGAAGGTACTCGAGCACGTCGGACAGCAGCTGGAACGCATCACAGTTAAACGAAGACCTCGTGATCGTTTGCGCCGACAGATCCCCTCCATCCAGCAGCGCGAAGTATTTTTGACTGGCGACATCGTTGTGTGACTTCCCGCTCTCGTTCCCGCTGAGCGAGAGCTCTCCCAACGCCAACGCGATAGCCTCTTGATCGCGGAGAAGGGAAGCTAGGATCTCGTTCTCCGCGTCGCTGGCACTTGTCGAGAGCGACCCTGACGACGACAACGAGAGCTGGAGCTGGCTGGTTTCGAAGATCTTCGCAAAGCGTGTCGCCACTTGCTGATAATACTGGCTCTGTCGCAGCTGTTCGTGCAGCGCTGTGGATCCGGACGCGACTGCATGCTTCAGCACGTAGCTGGATATCGAAACCACTTTCGCGAGCGCTTGCGCATGATCGTCGACCGCCGTGGTCAGAAGTCCAAGAAGGCACCTCTGCGCGACGAAGTGCGGCACGAGCTTCATTTTCCACATTTCGCGGCTTCTCGATCGAACAAGTCTGTCAACAAGCTGCCAAGCAGATGGGAGAGACATAAACACAGCGTTGGTCACAGTGTACAAGCGTCAATTCATGCACAGAGGTTGGTACGACAGAGAGACGTACAGGGACGTACCGACAGGGCTGCGAGTTGGTGGCGGCGCGCATGAAGGAACGAGAGATGAAACAGCCGGTGCAGCGTGCTCGAGTCGATCAGCTCCTGCACGACTTCTTCGTAGCAGATCACTTCGCCGAGGAACTCGAGCGTCAGCCCCACCAGATCTCGCATCGCCGCGCTGATGGTTGAAGTGCTCTCTGATGCGCTCGAATCGGTTGGCGCGACTGCTTTGAGCATCTTCACGAGCGTCGAGGAAAGTCGCTCAGCTACAAGCAGGACAGCGTGCTCGGAGCCACTGCCAGGCATCGCCATCAACACGCTGAGGATGCTCATGATCGACGCGCATTCGGACGCGCGCTCTGGTGGCAGCGAGAAGCTGCTCGACTGTTTTCCTTGCATCCTACCGGTATTGTAGCTCTCAAGATCTCTGGACACACGCTGCTGAGCCCGCTGCGCACAGACACTGACTAGCAGGCTACGATCATGTGAAGTTCTACAGCCACAAAAATAATGTCAGCAACAGCCAAGTCAGCAAAAGTGACACATACGCACACTTACATAGACACATTGCGAGGCTCTACGCGGAAACTCTCCTGGTGAGCTTTCAGTTTCGCGGTATCCACGAGCGCGACGAACAGCACCTGCAGTGCCTGGTGCTGCGTCTGCTCCGACGCTGCGCTCACGAACTCGACAACCTTGGCATGCAGCTCGTCCGCGCTGACGCTGCTGCTCATGGGCTGCACTTTCGTCGGACTCGATGCTCGATGGCGGCTCATCACTGACGATAACGGCGGCGGTGGGGGCGATGACAATCCGTCAGTCGAGACTGGAGAGCCAGCCGATGCGGGGGCTGAAGTCGCGAGCGCGCCGGCGGAAGGGATGCTGCTGGGGCGATGGTGCTGCGCTGGCGCGGGCGACGCCTTCGCGTCTGCACCGCCATCGGGGCTCGCGGGCGTGGGGGACGAGGCGGACGAGGAGCTCGCGCGGCGGTGGAAGAGGCGCTTCATGCTGCTGCGCCAACAACGGGTGCGGGCGTCGTCGTCGTCGTCGAGGGCTCGGTGCGTGCGGGCATGGGCGTGTTGAACTGGGCGACTTCGAGCGGCCGTTCCGAGAAATCATCGCGTGGTGAGATTAGAAATGTGGGCATCTAAATGGTGCTCGCGTTTCTAACTCGAAAGATAAAGAGGCGCTCGCTCATTTCAGGCAAAGCGCAGCGCAGCATCCAAAGGCGTCGCCGGTGAACATGTCCGCAGCAGCATCCCCAGCCGCCGCGCCGCGGAAGAAAGCGGCGGTGACGTTCCTGCGCGTAAAGGAGCTGACGCCGGCGCTCGCGGACAAGGAGTGCAGCTTCAAAGTGATCGTGATGGAGTCGAACGCCAAGGACGAGGCGAACACGAGCACGAACGCGACGCTGCTCGTCGGCGACGACACGGGCTGCGTCAGCCTCGTGCTGCAGAAAGGCATCGCGACGCACCTGCGGCTTGGCGACATACTGCAGCTGCAGCAGACGCAGGTCGTGTTCAAGAACAACCGCATGTACCTCTGGGGCGGCAAGGTCGAGCGCGTCGGCGAGTTCCTCATGCTCTTCAAGGAGTCGTTCAACGTGAGCACGATCACGTGGGTGAAAGACCCCAACAACCCCGACGCCATGGTGAGCGCGCCTTGCGTATGCTGCACAGATCGCCGATGGTGTGCTTGTGTTTCTGGACTAATGCTGTGGTGCTGTAGATCCCTGGTCGGAATCCCGTGAAGCGACCGAAGCAGCAACCTGTTGCAGCGAAGGCGTAGCATCGTCGGTGGTGCTTTCTCTTCCCATGCGCAGGAGGTGGTGGTGGTGGAGGAGCTTGTGTAGACGGTATGTATGTAATCAGTTGGGTTTTATCTCCGAAGCAACTGTCATTTCCGCAACTGATTAGGACGCACAGACTGGTGGTGAAATGTGCGGTGAGCTGCATATTGAAAGAAGAATGGATACGAAGGAGACTTTGCCTCACTCACTCACTCACCTCGGAACTCGCACGTGTTCGTGTTGTGAAGGTGCGAGTATGAAGGACGCCAAACTAGAAGCACTCACTCGAAGCTATCTTGAGAGATCGACTCGGAGTCCTGTTTTCGCAGCCATCGCGGCTCGGAGCACAGCAGCAACCGAGCCGCGAGCAGCTATTTGAGTCTCTCGGGTGTTTATTTTTGACGAGTTCACAGCAGCAGCGCACGGGCTGGTGGAGCAGAGAATGCCATCGCGACGGGGTATGGAAAGCGTCGGTCGTCAGCTCGGCACGTAGAGCATCCTGTCTGCAAAGCTGCTCCTGGCGTCCGAGTGTACGTCGACCAAGCCACGCCGAACCACGTGGCTGCGACGTCGCACTCTGAGCCCAAGCGTCTTGTGCGCTGCATGCGCTCGCGCTCGTGAGTATCTGTGAAGAGAGAAAGAGAGCGAAAGCGAGCGAGCAAACAGCCAAACGATGCTCGACGATGACTCTGGAGTGCGTCCGCCAGCAGCAGAAGCTCCGCGAGACGGCTCGTTCCGCGTCGGCCAGCAGCGGAATCGCTCTGTATCTTCATCAGGAAGCAGCAGCAACGATCGGCGCAGCGGCGCGCACCACCGGAGTTTCGTGTTTCCCGCGAACGAGATTCTGCCAGCGAGCATGGCCGTGCAGCAACCGGGTCCGTTCAACGGCCACCGGCGCACCTTCCAGGCTGCACCGTTCTACGGATCCACGAAGGTGCAGCCAGTGATACCCCCCACAGGCTCCGGTGGCAGCGGCGGTGGCGGAAGCAGCGCCAGTCCGGAAGACGTGGCGTCGAGGACTTCAAAGCGTGCCGAGATGCAGATCTTCCCGCTGCGCTTCAAGGACGCGAACCTGGACGATATCTTCTGCAAGCACTACAATCTGTACGTGCTTAAGAAAGTGCGCGTGGCGAACCAGATCGTGTTCTTCATGAACGCCGCGCTGCTGTTGGGCCAGTACCTATCGCGCGCGCAGGCGTACCGCGAGAGCGCGTTCGCGTCGCGCGTGGCGATCATCGCGCTCACGTGGTGGTTCTACGGCGCGTCGTTCTTCTCGTGGTTCCAGCGGTACTTCGACCAAGTCGTGTTCGTGCACTACCTGCTGCACGGCGTCGTGCTCATCCTCCCACGGCTCTTCCACCTCGTCGAGTTCTGGTTCAACAGCGACGACAGCGAGCTATCCAGAACCACGCTCTTTTGCTCGCAGAAGAGCGTGCGCATGATGTCGCTCATGTACTTCCTCATCGTGTTCAACGCGAGCGGCATGCGCTTCACGACCGCCACGATCTGCGCATTCTGCCACGTGTGCATCAAGATCTTCTTCGTCGTCGTGTTCTGCAAAGCCGGCTGCACGTTCCAAGACTTTGAGTCGAACGTGAGCCTCGCGATGATCGGCTTCTGCATGCTCTCGTCCTATTACGGCGAGCGCCACGTGCGCAACGAGTTTGTCGAGCGCCTGAGCGTCGCTGAGGAGCGCAAGCGTCGCGACGACCTGCTCGAGACGATGCTCCCGGTGAACATCAAGGAGAATCTCAAGCAGAAGCGCACGGACGACCTTGCCGAGTACTACGAAGAGGTATCGATCCTCTTCTGCTACGTGAGCAACTTCCAGGTGCTCTCCAAGCACGCGTCGGCGATTGATCTCGTGAAGCTCATCAACCGCATCGTGTTCTGCTTCGACAAAGCCACGGACGCTCGCGGCGTCTACAAGGTCGAAGCGATCGCCGAGACGTACATGTGCACTGCGGGTGTGCCGTATCGAGATCCTTATCACTGCGAGAAGATCGCCGACATGGCGCTCACAATGATGCGCATCTGCGAGACCGAGTGCTGGAGCTTTAACGGCGTGGAGATCCAGCTGCAGATCGGCATCCACTCGGGTCCCGTCGTCGCGGGCGTCGTGGGCAGCAAGACGTACAGCTACCATCTCTTTGGCGACACGGTGAACACGTCCTCGCGCATCTGCTCGTCGTGCTTGCCAGGCAAGATCCAGATCAGCGAGCGCACCCGGCAGCTGCTGGCACGCTCTGGCTACTACATGATCACGGACCGCGGCATGATGAACCTCAAGGGCAAAGGCATGGTCAAGCTCTACTGGCTCGAGGGCAAGTACGCGCGGCCGACGCGCAGTGACGTCGCGGATGTCTACAACTCCTTCGAATCTGCGATCGAAGAGTCCATCCGCTCAGACGTCGCAGGGTACTCGCCGCACCACCGCAGCGACGACTACATTGGCTACATGAGCGCGATCGAGATCAGCCGCGGCACGCTGCGCTTCCAGCCAAAGTCGCGCCGGCATCGCGCGCGGATCGGGCTTCGTGACGTCGCACCAGCCACGAGCGAGAGCAAGGACATCACGGGCACGGCTGCCGAGATGGAGAGCGTGTTTCGCAAGGATCTGGATCGCGACAGCACGCCGCAGTTCCTCACGTCTGTGCATACGATCGCGGCCGTGCTGCTGCTCACGATCGCGACCCAGATCTACCACCAAAAAGGAACGACGCGCAACGGGGATCTGCGGTACGCGATCAACAGTGTGGCGTTTGCAGCGATGGCGCTGCTCGCGATCGCGATCAGGAAGTACCCAAGCAGCTTCTACAAGAGGAAGGAGCTCTGCGGGACGCTCGGTGGTATGCTCTTCGTGCTGCTCATCGACCTGCAGATCATTCTGCCCGACGAAGATGAGACGCTCTCTGTTGCTAGTGACAACGGTCGACTGCTGCACGCCAACTACTTGGACTTTAATATCCTGCACGCCGTGATCTTCGGGCTCGCGATCCGCCTGCGGTTCGTCAACTCGGTGGTCGTGAACCTCTGGACGTTCGTCGTGTACCTCTCACTCACAATCGCGAGCCAGGTCGAGACGTGGACGCAGATCGCCGAGAGCTTCCTGCTCTTCCTCGCGACGTTCTGCATCGCGACGCATTTCGGCTACAAGCGCGAGTTCGGCGTGCGCTGCGACTTTTTGCTCAAGTGCACGCTGCGGCTTGAGAAGCAGAAGTGCGAGGACTTGCTCGCCAACATGCTGCCGTCGCCGCAGTACGCTGAGGCGCTCATGTCGCAGTCCACGGTCGTCGACGAGCTCGCCGAGGTCACGCTGTTGTACTCGGACATGGTCGGCTTCACGACGCTCGGCTCGAGCCTCAAGCCGGGCGACATCTGCGTGCTGCTCAACAAAATCTACTCGGCGTTCGACAAGCACTTGGACCAGCTCGGCATCTACAAGATGGACACCGTGGGCGACGCGTTCATCGTCGTTGGCGGGCTGCCGAGCCACAAGAGCGAGCGCAACCACGCGGCGGCCATTACGGCGTTCGCGATCGAGATGCTCCACGAGATCGACCGGTTCTGCGAGGACGCGAAAGTGAGTCTCCAGATGCGCATCGGCATCCACACGGGCAAAGTCGTGGGCGGCATCGTCGGCATCAAGAAGCCGCGGTACCTCATATGGGGCCACCACACAGTCGTGGCGAACCTCATGGAATCGCGCGGCACGCCCGGCCGCATCCAGATCTCCGAGGACACGTACCAGCAGCTGCGCAGCTGTCCCGAGTTCATGCTCGAGGAGCGCACGGGTCGCGTGCAGATCAGCGAGAACGAGGGCGTGCGCACGTACTACATCGCCAAGGACCACTGCTCGGTCAAGGACCGCGTGATCAGCCAGTACCTGCAGTCACGGCCGGCGCTCAACACGATGGCGCTCGCGCAGCTGCGCAACTGCTTGCAGCTGCCGGAGAACTCGCCGCTGTCCAAGCAGCTCGAGGCTGCGCGGCCGCCGCTCAACAAGGCGCGTTCGTTCGTCGACATCATCGGCAAGCGGTACTAACCTCATGGATGCACACGACTGAACAGCTTGGATGCTGCCGAAGCATCAGGAATGATGCCAAAGAATGCCTTCAAAATAAACTGCTGCTCACTAGCTCTCTCTTTGAATCTCAGGCGTCGTTGGAGACGCCTTTGCTTCGCTGTTCGCCGCGCTGTCGCCTGCTAGCGCTAACAAAGCCGAGTGCTTGGTGTGCACCGGGTTGCGCACGCCTTGCACGAAGTTGGGCATCCGCTGCTCTGCGGTGGACTTGAGCGTCGCCGGCGGCTCGCGCGCGTGCGGATTGCACCTGCGCTGCCGCTGCTCCACCTGCTCGATCCACGTGAGCCCCGGAGCGCGACGGAACGAATAGTTGGTCGGCGACGGCTTCTCGGACGTGAGCTTCCACTCGTCCGCGCTGTCGATCTGACGCGAGTCCGCCGGCGCATTGCCCCACTCTCTGAGACGCTCGCTGTGCGCGTCGCTGCTCTCCGGGTCGGCCACGTGGAGAACAGACCGGTTGCGCGCCAAGACGTTGTACGAGCCGGGACCGACGCTCTCAGGTGTCGCCATTTTCTGCTCAAACAATATCCAGCCATCGATATTAGAGGTGCGCGTTGGCAGAGTGAGTGGGAAATACAAGACGAGAAGCACTCGCATTGTCAAAGCGCTTGGTGGTGCTGCAGAGACTCGAGCCGCGCAGAGAGCCTGTCGAGGTGCCACACAAGCAGTGAGTCCCGCGAGCGCTCGAGTATTCACGTTGTGACGTGCAGCAGCATAGTATAAAAAGGCAAGCGTACGAGTGACTTCGTAGCCGAGAGAGCCCCTGCTGGAGCTGTACAATCGGTCGGGACTGAGGCACTCGTTGCGAAACGCAGAGCCCGGAGCCACCGCGGTCTTGGGCAGGCGAGAGCTGATGCTGCGGCCTCGCGTGCTCCAGAGCTTGCGCGACTCGCGGTCGACGGACATGGCGTCCGGCTCCCAACCATCGCCGCGCAGCACGGGGTTCACGCTCTCGTCGTAGAAAAACGACTCGCGGAACGCCGGGTACTGGATGCGCTGGTGCGCGATCTGCTGTAGTCGCAGCGTCGGAGAATACGATTCGGTCGACGAGCCTCCTCTGCAGTAAGCGTATCCATGCTGCCCGTCTGGAGACTGCGCTCGTGCTGTCTGGTTCGCGCGGTGTGCATCTCTGCTCGCACGAACGCCGCACAACGACGACTGCTTTCTCGCTCCTGTCGGCGCGCTGGCGATGATCATGGCCACCACCGTACGAACGGTACCTGCGCAGTCGAGTGAGCGGGTTTGTGCGCGCTGACTATCTTGCGGCGCCTTTGTCCGCAGTGAGCGAGCTGCGTGCTCGCGCCGAGACGACTCGCGGTCTTATTCCTGCCGGCTTGTGAGCCAACCTTCAGTGAACGATGAAGCCACTTCGTGAGGGAGTTTGGGTTCAGGAATAGATCGTTCGCCAGCCAATCAGAGCGCTTTGAAGCCATCGATCTTCGAATTGCCTCTCCTGATTGGACTGTTTCCATCCATTTTGGCCAATCGGAACGCAGCAATCCAGAAAAAATGCCAAATGGATGTGTAGTATTTATAGGTAAATATCGTCAAAAGGAGAATAAAAGCGAAGATGTGTGCGTGTCTCTTCCTGAAGGAGTGGAACGTAATGACTAACCTCGTCTGCTCATAGTTAGGCTGCTGCTGCTGCTGCTGCTGCGCTGAGTGTGCAGTAGGAAAGTGAAAACGAGAAGCCCACTGCGCGTCCTTGTATTGTACTCGGAGACTCCGCGACGCCACTCCACCACCGACGCGCTTGAGAGAGACAGCGGGCGAGCGAGCGAAGTGGGCGGACGGCGCGTCGCCGGGTCGTCTACATCATCTCGTCCATTTCCTCGTCTTCGTCAAATTCGCCTTCCTCTTCTGCTGTCGCGTCCTGGTACTGCTGGTACTCCGACACCAAGTCGTTCATGTTCGACTCGGCCTCCGTGAACTCCATCTCGTCCATGCCTTCGCCCGTGTACCAGTGCAAGAAAGCCTTGCGACGGAAC